>JAVJIF010033679.1:0-65718 GCA_038442645.1 Agave tequilana | reverse complement strand
CACCAAAGAAGCAGTCTCAAAGACGCAAAGGATTGAAGCCCGCGTCTCAACTTCAAGACGCGTCGGCCTGAAGCCCGCGTCTTAAACATCAAAGCGCGTCGGCCCGAAGCCCGCGTCTCAATATCAAGGCGCGTTGGCTCGACGCCCGCGTCTCAGCATCCAAGACGCAAGGGACTGAAGCTTGCGTCTCAGCATCCAAGGCGCGTCCGGCCTGAAGCCCGCGTCTCAGCATCAAGGCGCGTTTAGTCTGAAATCCGCGTCTCAGTTGCAACCGCCCAGATCGTGGGGAGTCAGTTACCGCGCGTATCGCGGGTAATGGCCCTCATTCAGGCGCATTTTTAGGGGGCACGATCACCCCCTAAGACCCCTATAAATAGCCCTGTTGGCTATGAAGGAAGGGTCGAAGATTTGGATTCAGTGGGAGAAGAAGGTCGAGTGATCAATTAAGGTCGGCATTTTTGAATCCAGAGGGTCAGAAGATCAAGGCATCGAGAGAGAGAAGCCCGACGTCAACGACCGAGAGAGAAGAGATTCTTCAACAGGCTTACTGAGTACTAGCCTATCTTCGCCTACCTCCTCTTTGAGAGTTTGGTAGCCGGAGCTGAGTTACTCCCCTACCGGCCGAAGAGAAGACCCCCGACGGTCCAGGACGGTCATCTGGTCAACGGAGAACAAGATTCACTCTCCATCGCCACACGAAGAACCCAGATTTAAACAAAGGGAAGATCCAAGCATCCTCCCTCCCTTGTAGTCGGAATATTGTTTTGTTGTAATCTTTCAACTGATTCAAGGAAATTTTACGGCAAAATCTCTTTTCCGTACCGAACAAGAGATGGCGACTCCGCTGGGGACTACATTCGTGACCGATGAGCACATCGTGGTGCAGGATGACGTTCTCCGTAAGGGGAAGATGGTCGAATCACTCGTCGTTGAGTTCGACCAGGCGAAGTATGAAGAGTTTCTCTCTTCTGGCTCCAAGAGCCCCAAGACCCGCGTCTGCCGCAGGGTCTCAACGACGCAGCCTCCCGAAGCCCAATCTGTGGCTCAACCAGGCGCTGCTGTCACCCTCTGTGCCGCGCCCAGTTCACGCGTCAACGCCTCCTCGAAGGCCCGCGTAACATCCAACGCCTCTGCTGCGATCAACCGCGACGCGCAGAACCCACGCGCCAACGCCTCTCTGAAGGCCCGCGTGGTCCACGGCACAACTGTTGCTGCGATCGACCGCGTCTCGCACAACGCCCGCGTCTCGCGTGACGCCCGCGTCTTGCAGAACGCCCGCGTCTCGCAGAAACCCCGCGTCAACGTCTCCCAAGAGACCCGCGTGGTGAACAGCCCTGGTTCTTCAAACCAGGAAGTTGTTGGCTTCTCTCCTCCTCCACGACGCAATCGAAATGCCGAGCGTCGACAAAGACGACGCGCGCGTCAACACTCGGTTGGAACCGATGGTTCTCTGACTGGGGTTGGACGCGGCGTTCAATATGATGCCTTGCCCGCACCTCGACCAGTGCAAGAAATCCGCGTTTGGCGACCCAAACGCGAGACTCCTCAAGTTGAGTCTGCTGGAGACCAACTTACCAAACGCCGAAGCGAAGTTTCTGCGTCTCATCAAACGCAGGACGCATGCGTTCCCAGGCGTGGGGCCCAGCAGCCCATTATCTTCCAAGTCCCTCTGCTTCAACGCAGCGGACAACAGTGCGAGAACCGCGTCTCGTCTCAACAGAGACGCCAGACGCGCGAAATCTCCCAACAGTGCGAGGACCGCGTCTCGTCTCAACAGAGACACCAGACGCGCGTGACGCCCCAAGTGTCTCTGCCCCAACGCAGTGGACAACAGTGCGACGACCGCGTCTCGTCTCAACAGAGACGCCAGACGCGCGTAACGTCCCAAGTCTCTCTGCTCCAACGCAGCAGACTGCAACGCGAGGACCGCGTCTCGTCTCAACAGAGACGCCAGACGCGCGTAACGCCACAGTGTGATCTCCGCGTTTCTGAGACTTGCGTCCAGACAGCGCAACACACGACTGCCCCCCGTCTTCGACGCTGTGAGGCCAGTCTATTTAATCCCCCTCCCACGGATTTGAGGGATTATTTGACAAGGAAAAGAAGTGCCAATCAGGCCACTTCTTCTTGCTGCTGTCAACAGCTCATCCAGATGCTCTCTGAATGCCATTGCGAATCAGGCGTTCACCAGCCGTCTTTGATTAGACAGCTGACCCTGATTCCCCCGTCAGCTAAAAGAAGACGCTCCCACCGAAGGAGAACCTTCCCTGACGTTGAGTACCCGGAGCTCACTGCATATATGACAAGCAGAAGCAGGGGAAAACAACCTATGGTCAATTCAGAGGGGTCAGACTCTGAGCCAGAAGGGGTGTATCGACACACCCGTACCCGGACTGGAGCCATCACCCCAATTGACTACAATGCCCTATCCCGCGGCATTAGGGAAGATGATTCTCACTCAGTTGTGATAGAATCATGGGCTTCGAATTCTTCCGGTGGAAAGGAGGTTTCCGCCTACATGGCAGACGCTCCTGAGGACACAGCAAATGCTCCCGAGGAGACAACTAAGTACTTGGCCCGGATGCAGAAGCACCAAATGGAAGTACTCTCCTCTCAGCAGAGAACCATTGACGACCTCAAGCATATGCTTGAGAAACTGCTTGACGAGAGGGCAAGATCTCCTCCCAGAAGGCCAAGAGCTAGAAGGGGAAGAGGAGGAAGTCCACCCTCTGATCCTTCCGATGGGACACGACGATCCACTCCTTCGAATGTGTCCAGACCTTCAGCACATGCAGGAAGCGACCCAGATTCGGAGAAGGCTCAAAATCAAAGAATGAGCCTATTGGAGCAACGACTCAATGCCCTTGCTAGTCGTAAAGATCTCCAAGAAGCTGGAGTGGTCCGGCCGTATCCGGCCGAGTGGGACTTAGTCCCGTACCCTCCTAGATTCAAGGCTCCAACTCTCCAAGCATTCGACGGAAAGGGGTCGCCCAACCAGCATATCTACTACTTCAAATCCCAAACTGGGAATGTGGTAGATAACGATGCCATCCTGGCACGTCTATTCATTGGCACCCTGAAAGGGTTAGCCTTTGAATGGTTTATGAAACTCCCTGAAGGTTCAATCAAGAACTGGGGCGACCTCGAGAAGCTGTTCCTAACACGCTTCTTCGAGGATGATTCGGAGGTTACCATGCCTACCCTTTTAGCTACCAAGCAACGAAAGGGAGAGTCCGTTAAGTCTTTCGTAGAAAGATTTCGGAACACGGCACTCCGATGTCCGAGCGGCATGACCCAGGCCACCCTGGTGGAAACATGTCGCCACAATCTCCAAACTTCACTCCTTGCTCAAATAGGAGTAGCAGAAAGCCGCACCTGGAAACAGTTAGTCCAGCAAGGTGAACAGGCTGAAGAGATTGTCGCCCGCGTCAGAGCGGAAGAAGGCAGGCCCAGGCCAGAAAGGTCGACAAGCGTGCGCCAGACACATCCCTCCAAACCAAACGGAAGGATAACTTGGCAACGGAGACCAAATCTCCCGTCAAGCCTCAACCAGGCAGAGCAGGTGGCTCTTCCAGCCAACCCCGCGCCAACAAACAATATTCCTTCAAGGAGGAACATGTCGACTCGCTCTTCAAATTACTCAACAAGAGCAATCGACTGAAGCTCCCTGAAATCAGGCGCCCAGAAGAAGTCGGCAAGACCGACAACCCCAACTACTGCCTGTACCATAGGATGCTCGGGCACCCTACCAAGAGCTGCTACATCTTCAAGGACGTCCTTCAAGCCCTAATTGACGCGGAGGTATTAAAACTCCGACCAGAGCAGAAACAGAGGGCGGCCAACATGACGTCGGCACTCCGCTTCGGGACACGACCCCCGATGCCCGTGGGAGTGATATCTGTCCCGAAAGGAGAATTGAGAGTGGTCAATACAGACCCTCATCAGCAGCAGGAGAAGGGCTTGGTCCCGGTCCCTACACCTGAAGGAGGAATCATGTGGGTCCACCCTGACCTCGTTGACGAGCAGCAATGGACGACTGTGACCAACAGGAAGTCCAAAGGCAAAGGAAAGGCATCATCTTGCCACGTGATCTGCGCTTCTTCCCGGGAAGCAGACGCTGATGTTCCTTCGCTGACCGACTCAGAAGAGGAGACAATGGTCCTGGCGGCAGAGCCCAACCAACCGACAGCAGGCACCCGTTCAGGGCAGGCGTACTTGAAGCAGTACGGCGAAAAGGCGGTGGTCCCTCCTCAACCAGCTGTAGAGCCAGCTCAGCCCTCCACAAAACCACCCGTGGAGAAACAGAAAGAAACTCGGTTTTCCCGGGTTCTTTCAAGAAGTGCAGCGGAAGGATCTTCGACATCTTACCGCTTCGATGTTCTGGCTCAGTTAGCCAACATCCCGGCACGCATTACCTTGTATGAGCTCCTGAGGCTATCTAAGTCAACCAGAGAGGCTCTACAAGAAGCCCTGACGAACGCTGAGGTCTTTCTGACCCACGTACCGAGAGAGAAAGATGTAGAGGATTGCCTCCACACCTCTCCAAATGTTCCCTGCATTTCCTTCACAGCAGACGACATGCAGGTTAAAGGAAAGCATGACCGACCCTTATACTTCACGGGGTATATTGGGTCATCCGAGGTGAACCGCATCCAGGTAGACCCAGGGTCCGCACTTAGCATCATACCTCGCCGAGTCATGCAATTTCTTGGCATTCCCGCCCATCGTCTGAGCCCAACCCAGACGACTATTTATGGGTTTAATGCCAACAGCTCCCGCCCGATGGGGAAGATCAAGCTCAAATGCCGGATCGGGAGCCTCAAATCGGAAGTGACGTGTTATGTCATTGACGCTGACACTTCCTACAACCTGTTGCTGGGACGACCATGGATCCACCAAAACTCCATCGTTCCCTCCACTCTCCATCAAGTCATGAAATACATTGACGAGAGCGGACAGGTTCGAACGTTGATCGCCGAAAGGCATCCGTTCAAAGGGGTCGAGAACTATTTCACGGATTCCCTCTTATATGAGGAGAATAATGGAACCCCGCAACCAGAGGAGCCAGACTCTGGTAATGAAGCTGACACCGAGCCCGAAGAAGAAGAGTGCCTGTGGGAGTTAGAACCACTTGTAAAGAGCACTAATAAGCTCGATGTTGATACCACCGACGATGCAGGCGGTTGGTATATTAATGAAGACTTAGATTTCGCGTATTTTCCTGTGTATGAATCTGAGTCAATACCGTCGGATACTAGTACCGACATGGGCGAGGATGTATGGTCGGCAATGAATGCTCTGACATCATTGCATGTACCTATAAAATCATCCTTCGGGACGTACCATGATGATGGTGACGCGCAAGGATCTTCATTTATGGTTCCAGCCAGACAAAAGGGCCAGAGACCTATCCTCTTTGGACGAATCATGTCTGAACCAACGCCCCATGAAGAATCAGAAGGCGAGGATGAATCCCCCCAGTTCAATCATTATGAACCGAGAACGCTCAAGATGATGAAGCGTATGGGGTACGATCTAATCAACAGGCCCGGGTTAAACTTCGGCAAAGGAAGGAGATCATTGCTTCGATCTTTTGTACCAAAAGGGAAAACACCTGACTATTATCATCAGACCCGCCGGGGGTTGGGCTATGTATCAACTCCAGTGCCGTCAGCCTCTGATTCTGAGAGAAACCATCAGGCCATGATCACTCTTCAGACACGTCATCGTGGGAATCAGATGTCAGTATTGGCAACATCTTCAAAGGGCTTTTTGTAAACATGGTTTCAACAAGCCATCTGGAAGACGAAGACGAAGAAATGATCCAGTCGGATACAGACCCCTGGATCAAACATCTGAATGCTCTCTGGGATATCCGCTTTGAACAGCGTGAGCCACCCACAGAAGACAAGGTTGTTCAGATCAACCTAGGAGATGAAGCCAACCCCAAGCCCATCTTCATAAGTGACGGCCTGTCACCATCAGAGAAGAATGATCTAATATCTCTTATACAAGAGTATATAGACGTCTTCGCCTGGAATTACGAGGACATGCCTGGACTTGATCCTCAAGTGGCTATGCACCGCCTCAACATCAGTCCGGACGTAAAACCCGTCAAGCAACAGCAGCGACGGTTTCGTCCCGAAATAATGGAGGCCATTCAATCAGAAGTCAAGAAGCTTATTGACTCCGGCTTCATCAGGGAGGAACAACATCCCGACTGGGTAGCTAACATCGTCCCCGTTGCTAAGAAGAACGGGAAGATCCGGATCTGCATCGACTTCCGCGATCTAAACGAGGCCTGCCCCAAAGACGAATTCCCATTGCCAATCACAGATGTCATGATTGACAATACCTGCGGATTCGAGCGAATGTCCTTCATGGACGGATTCTCAGGATACAATCAAATCAAGATGTACCCTGACGATGAAAAGCATACCTCCTTCAGGACACCTCTAGGAGTATACTGCTACACCGTCATGCCCTTCGGTTTAAAGAATGCAGGGGCAACATACCAAAGGGCCATGAATACCATTTTCCATCAGCAGATACGCAAAACGGTGGAATGTTATGTCGACGACATCGCGGTGAAAAGTCGCATTAAAGGAGATCACATAGCTGATCTGAAGATGGTCTTCGACATCATGCGGGCTCATCAATTGAAGATGAACCCCACCAAGTCCTTCCTGGGGGTAGCCAGCGGCAAGTTCCTAGGGTTTGTTGTAACTTCCACAGGAATCCATTTGGATCCGGAGAAAGTCCGTGCTATCCAAGAGATGCAACCCCCCAGAAGCCTCAAGGAGCTCAGAGGATTGCAAGGACGATTGGCGTACATCCGCAGATTCATTTCAAATCTCTCTGGGAGATGCCAACCCTTCGCTAAGCTGATGAAGAAGGGAGTCTCGTTCATATGGGACGACGCTTGCCAGCAAGCATTCGAGGAGATCAAACGATACCTCACCCAACCACCAGTACTTGCAGCTCCGGTATCCGGAAAACCCTTCCTGGTGTACGTCCGATCGATGGATCATTCTTTGGGAGCTCTACTAGCTCAGAATGATGACCAAGGACGAGAACAAGCAATCTACTACCTCAGTAGAACGATGATCGGGGCCGAACATCGATACAACCCGATCGAGAAGGAGTGTTTGGCCTTGGTGTTCGCTATTCAGAAAATGCGACATTATCTGGTAGGCCAAACTATAAATGTCATATCAAAAGTCAACCCCCTGAGGTTGCTTATGACAAAGCCTTCATCATTGAATGGCCGGCTGGCAAAATGGGCTATATTGCTCTCTCAATATGAGATGCACTTCCTGCCACAGAAGGCCATTAAAGGACAAGCGGTGGCGGACTTCTTAGCTGAACACCCGGATCCGAGGGCAGCCAAACTTTATGAGGATCTCCCAGATGAGGTCGCCGAAGTATGCCTAACCCAGACATCGTTTGAAGGACAAGTATGGCAACTTTTCTTCGATGGTGCATCAAGGGCAAGCCCCAAGGGACACACAGTAGCGGGGGTAGGAGTGGTACTCGTCTCCCCACAAAACTACGTGATCCCCCGAGCTATCTCGTTAACCGAGCCCTGTTCCAACAATGTGGCGGAATACAACGCTCTCCTGATTGGGATGCAATTCGCCGATGAGATTGGCGTTAAAAATCTCGAGGCATACGGTGACTCCAAACTCATCGTCAGCCAAGTTCGCGGAGAGTATGAGGTCAGACATGAAGATCTAGTACCCTACTACGACGCGACAATCCACATGGCGGAAAAGTTTTCAAACTTCTACATCGACCATGTGCCGCGAAGCCAAAATGCGCATGCAGATGCCCTCGCATCTCTCGCAGCTTCCCTAGCTCTCCCAGCTGGAGCAATGGAGAAAGTATTCGTCTATAGCCACGACCTATACTGTCCAAAAATCCCCCCCGGAGACTACCCAGGGTCAACAGGAGATCGTCGCGGTAAAGAGACACTTGAAGTGTCAACCGCTCCAGAGCTTAAAGACTGGCGATTCCCTATATTGATTATGTCTTATACGGCATCCTGCCTGAAGACACCAAAGAGGCGGCCGCCATTCGGAGGAAAGCCCCCAAATTTACTATAATGCGATCACGCGAACACTGTACCGTCGATCGCATGACGGGATCCTGCTCCGGTGCCTCTCATCAAAAGAGGCCCGCGAAATGTTGAAAGAAGCCCATGATGGCACATGTGGAGCTCACCAACCTGGTCCAAAGCTGGCAAACAGACTCCAAAGATTGGGGTACTACTGGCCCAAAATGGTCGCCGATGCCGTCGCTTACGCCAAAAGATGTCATGCCTGTCAAATACATGGCGATTTCATCCATCAGGCACCAGGGTACCTCCACTCTACGACCTCTACTTGGCCGTTCGAAATGTGGGGGATGGACGTGGTTGGCCCCATCAGCCCACCATCGTCGAAAGGACATCGGTTCATTCTAGCAATAACCGATTACTTCTCCAAGTGGGCCGAAGCTGTTCCTCTAAAAGAGGTAAAATCGTCTAACGTGATCAAGTTCGTGAAACATCACGTTATCTATCGCTTTGGTGTGCCTCGGCGGATCGTCCATGACAATGGACCCCAGTTCATCAGCCAGGCTTTCCAGAGATTCTGTGCCAAGTTCAGAATCCAGAGTGTGTCTTCAACGGCATACTATCCTCCCGCCAACGGCCTCGCGGAAGCTTTCAATAAGACTATTGGCAAGCTTCTTAAGAAATTCGTCTCGAAAAGTCAACGAGACTGGGACGATAAGCTGGGTGAATGCTTATGGGCATATCGCACGACCGTGCGAACCCCAACTAAAGCCACGCCATTTTCCTTGGTGTACGGATGTGAAGCTGTCCTCCCACTGGAAATCCAAATTCCATCTCTACGCGTCGCCCTGACCGCCGAGATGACAACAGAGGAGAAGCATCGACAGCGACTCCAAGAACTGGAGGCCTTAGACGACAAGCGTCTGCAGGCCCAGCAGCAGATCGAGCTTTATCAAGCTCGCATCACCAGAGCCTTCAACAAGAAAGTCAAGACGCGAACTTTCAAGAAAGGCGACCTTGTCTTAGCCGTCCGGAGACCCATGGTCATGACGCACAAGACGAAAGGAAAATTCCAACCCAAATGGGAAGGACCGTTTGTAGTAGAGTCAGTCTACTCAAATGGATCGTATCCTCATAACCTCAAATGGCGATACACTCATGATGCCAATCAATGGCAAATTCCTGAAGAAATACTATCCCTAGATGGCATTCTTCCACCGATCAAGTTAAAAATACACCTCTGATCAAAAACATCCGACGCCTTCGACGGCTAAGGATAGAGGAAAAGGTTGGCATCTAAGCCCAACATAAATCCTCGACAACTCATCATGCTGAGGGGAATAGCATGGCTAGCCCAACCCAAACGGTAGTTGGTAAAGGCACATCAAATCCGTTGAGAGCTGAGGGTTTGCTAAAAATCCTGCCGATCAAGTTAATACCACACCTCTGATCAAACATCCAACGCCTTCGACGGCTAAGGATAGAGGAAAACGTTGGCATCTAAGCCCAACATAAGTCCTCGACAACTCATCATGCTGAGGGGAATAGCATGACTAGCCCAACTCAAACGGTAGTTGGTAAAGGCACCTCAAATCCGTTGACAGCTGAGGGTTTGCTAAAAATCCTAAGTGGACCTGATTCCACTCTCTCCTCCAAAATCTCTTACCAATTCTCATCCATAGAATGGTAGGACCACAAAATGCAAACATTACTACGTTAAACACTATACCTCTGGTAATGAATACTCCTTGTCGAGTACAAGCCCCGCTTGTTACCTCTACATAGAGCAGCAAACTTCAAAATTGCCAAGTTAACACTATACCTCTGGCATTTCAAATTCCACTTGTCAATTCTCATCAATAGAATGACAGGTCCTCAAATTGCTCCTATCAAGAGCCAATTCTTGTCAAGTTAATATCACACCTCTGACAAACTACTGTTTAAGTTAACATTACACCTCTAAGCAGTATATCAGGTGCCCGTCAAGTTAATATTACACCTCTGACAGTCACCCTTTCTTCAGACTTCCATATCGAAGCTGAAATGGACGATGCCAAGTTAACACTACACTTCTAGCATCTGAGTCATTGCTAAGTTCAACAATACACCTATGGCTATGACCTTTCCTCGACTTCCTTAAGCCGAGACGAACGATGCCAAGTTAACACTACACTTCTAGCATCCGAGTCATTGCTAAGTTCAACAATACACCTATGGCTATGACCTTTCCTCGACTTCTTCAAGCCGAGACGACTAATGCCAAGTTCAACATTACACCTCTAGCATTACCCTCACTGTTAAGTTAAACATCACACCTATGACAGTGACACCCTCAGTTTTCCCTTATAAAACTGAGATGTCGATGAGTTAAGTTAATATCACACCTCTAACTCATGTCCTTGTCAAGTTAACATTACACTTCTGACAAGACTATTTCCAACCCGTTAAGTTAATATCACACCTCTAACGGTAAGGACTTCCCTAGATTCCCCCGCGAGTCTAGTTTCATTTGATATTCTCCCCAACAGAATATCGAATTCATTTTGGAGGCATTGTTGGTTAACATTACACCAATAAACAATGTTTCCATCAACATCCCCAGCTGATCTGAAATCAAGTTAAGCACAAATCCTTGATAAAAGTTCATCTTTCCTGGGGGTACGAACTCCACCTGTCACTTTCTTCCACAAAGTGGCAGGTCCACCAAAAATCACCTCTGTCAAGTTAAGCTTACACCTCTGACAGTGTCATGAAAGTTCTTGGAACAAGATCTTTCCTCAATACTTTTGACTTATTAAGATTATGATTATAATTTTGATAAAGATCAAAAGACTTCCTTGCTCCTACATGTCCAACCAAAGGCAAAGAGTTCGAGACAAAAGAAGTAAAAAGGAGGGTGTCACTTTTGTTTATATCCAAAAATATGAAAGTGATACAAAAACGCTCTCTTATACAAATAAGATTGAGCGTTACAAAAAAAAAAGAAGGGAGGAGAAGGCTAAAAATCTCGATCTGGTAGGGAACGGATGCGCTCCCTGAGACGATGCATCTCATGCTGACGTGCCTTCTCAGCCTCCATCATCGCCTGGACCCGCAGCTCCTCTTCAGATAGGCAGGGTTTTTCAGCCAGCTGGGCTCGCAAAGTCTCCAATCTGGAGAGATGAACAGACTGGCTCTCTTCAGCCCGTACCCTTGCAGCCTTCTGCTCCTCTAGCTTCTTCTGGAGGGCGACGAGCTTCTCTTCATTGACAGCTAGCATGGCTTTGGCCTTAGCAATGGCAGCCCGAGCGTTGGTAATAGCCAGCTCTGTGTTCTGCATGATAAGCTCAGTATCCCCTGAGTCTTCAATCAGCCTTTGGCATTCAGCCTGGGAACGCTCAAGGTTGCTGACCTCTTCGGCAATTTGTACTTCCACTTCCTGTCGCTCTTGCCTTTGGGCAGAAAGGAGGCTATCCAGGATGACTTGGGTTTCGTGGAGGGAGTCAGCTTCGTCTAAAGACTTCAGCTCTTTCAGGTCACTCTCCAACTGATCCACCACCCGCATACATGCCTGAGCAAGAGGAAGGCCCCCGACTAGCTCGATGTTCTCGGCCACATTCCCGAGAAATCTCCGGGCAAAGTCAAAAGAACGACGCCCAGAAAGGATAAAGTCGATGCACGATCGCATCGCTTCAAAGAACTGCCGCACCGTACTGCGCGTCAGGAAGTCCATGCTGTCATCACCCGGAACGCTCCCCGACCCCCTTTCTATCTCGGAAGAAGGGGTGTAGGCCGGCTCTTTTTGCACAGAAGTCATGCTGACTGTCGATACGGCAAGAGCGGAACCAGCCACTGGTGCTTCCGGAGGTGCTATCCCTGCTGGAACTTCCGCGACCAATGATGGAGTGGCAAGCACGATTTCCTCAGAAGCTTCATTTGAAGCTTGGGCTGTGCAATCTCCTGGGAGTGGACCTGCCATTGGACCCTCCACCCGAGCCTTCTTGACCTCAGTAGTGGCTTCCTCCTCTGGTAGAGTGGAAGGCTCCCCAGTACCAGCAGCTGCCCCCTCTGAGGGCATCTCAGCAGCTGAGGTCTCAATTCCCTGTGGCCGAGTCAACTCTCTCACCATCTCCTCAATATGCGAGGAGGTTGTAGCCTCGGCATTTCCGGTTGGCCCTGCAATATAAAATGAAGAATGTCAAGACATCTTCTTCAACATGTAAAGAAAAATTGGACAGGAGGTGGAAAGGGTACCTTCAACAGGAATAGCCGCCACTGGTGGTGCAGATGATGACTCGCCCACATACATTTCCTCCTCTGAGACATGGAAGAACTTGCTTTGATCAGGAGGAGCGGGTTCCTCGCTATAGTCGACTTTGTCCTCAAAGAGGCTTTCCCCTGAGAGCGAAGAAGACGACAGCTCAGGAAGCTCCGTAATCGGAGCCTTGCCTCCAATCACCCCAGTAGTAGGACTAGGGTCGACGGCCCTGGAACTAGAGATGAAGACGCCTGGAGACCCCAACTGCTGTGCCTCATCTCTCCCTTCATGAGCAGAAGGAGGTTTGAGCTGAGCTGAGGTTTCCGGAAGTTCATCGCCCATTATGTCAATCTCTGGGGATTCGGCATCAGCAGCAATAACGGGTTGTTCGATGAACTCCCCTTCCTCCACAGCCTCGCGGTGCGACCTAGGAGCACGAACTAAAGGGAGGAAATCTTCCTCTTCCGGAGGTTCCTCAACTCTGACGACGTCTTCAGGAGGGGCCTCAACTCCAGCAGAGATAGCTCCGGATTGAGAGACTTCAGCCGCCAAGTCCCTCCTAACCTTCTTCGGGGCAGGCTCAATAACAGAAGTAGAGCGGTGATGACGCTTACTCGCCAACTGCTTAGACCTCTTTGCTGGTGGCTCCGCCCTCGTTGCTGGAGGCTCCTCTCTCGTCGCTGATGGCTCCGCCCTCGTTACTGACGGCTCATTCTTCGCTCGTGGCTCTGCCCTTGGCGGTCGTGGCTCTGTAGCTCGTGGCTCCCTCCTCGTCCTTCTCCCGACCTCCTTACAGACTTTCCGGTACTGCTCTACGAGTCTCGTTGGTTTACCAGACTCTGTCCTTGTCTCGAGGCTTGCATTGATGCTCTCGATACATGAAGATGCCGGAAGAAAGTCTGGTGTCTGGACGGCTTGGGAGTACCAAGTACAATAGCTTAGACTCATCTGGCACTTGGGCGCTTCAAGAGGTAGACGGAAGGTTGTTCCTGTCCCTCCAGCCACACTATAGTACCAGGCCCGAGCACCCTCGAACAAGTTCCCTTCGAAGGCGAGATAAGCATTTGGATTCCCGATATAGAGCTGGTCATAGCCGAACTGTCGAGCGAAGCGATTCGGCATGTATGGCTCAATGGTGCATGATGTCCCTTGTCGGAAAAGCATATACCCGGGCCGAATATTGAGCAACCACCAGAAGGCTCCCTGGGATAACCTCGTGAAATCATCAGGGCCTGCGGAATCGACAAGTAGATCGCCGTAGGATGCACCAGGGATCTGGAGGAGGCAACGATTGAGCTGATAGTTTGCCGGGGCTGAAAGACGCTTCCGGATATAATATATGTAAGGATCCTGCCACCTCGAACCCTCCAATCGCTGTATGAAGGGGACGGAGTCCTCCTTCCAACGCACCGCCGTCATCAAAGAGGGGCAGTGCATCACATACCAGGCCATAAGGTATGTGTAAGGCAGCTCAACCCGAGGATTGGGACGCTTCACCACTGGATTCCCCTCTGCGTCCGTGAGCGGCTTTCCCTCGGAATCCACAGTTTTTGGCGGCTCACAAAAGCTTTTAGCCAGCGCCCGCAGCCCGCTCTGAATACCAGCCACCACGGCCGGGAGAAGAGCTATAGGGTTGCCATGGGCCAGAAGCACCGCCGGGTACACCACGTCGGCAACTATAACTTCATGTGGCAGCGTGGGCACCACACAACGCTTTAGCCACAGCATCAGAAAGCCTGCCAGCAGCGCCCGATCGGAGATAGGAGTCCGGGCTTGGTGGTGGAAGCTTTCGAAAACCAAGTCAGGGTCGAAACCATCTTCGTTCGACTCTGTGGTGTAGAATTTCTCGGACATCTGATCAATCCGGTCTTCGATCTCCCTATCAGAGCTGGGCGTCAATCGGGTGATCAAGTGGTCTTTGGTGTTCACATTGTTGAACAAATAACTGGCCCAAGACAGGTACGTGACCCCCTGCGACCGCCATTTGGTGAGCTGACCGCAGATATGGAAGTGACATAGCACTTCCCAGTAGGTCTCATATATGAGGGGAAACTCCTCCTTCACGTAGCGAAGCTCCACGGCAGTCGGGACATATTCTTCATAGGGCATGTCCCCTGTTACCAGTCCTGAGACCTCGTGCATCTCGTGTAAGGCAAGGCCCATCTCCCCGACTGGAGTAAAGAACGTCCCCGTCAAGGGATTGTAACGTTCTAGGATCCCAAAGAAGTTTTGAGAACTTTGAGGGATCCCCCACTGTACGGCCCTGACCGCCGAGTACAGTCCTACACGCTTCAGCAAATCCCCGAGCTCGGTAAGGACAAAGCCAACCATCCTGCCCCACCAGTAATTCGCTGGGGAATAGATCCACCCATATGCACGGAACGCAACTGGATAGTCACCCTCCGCTGCCATGAACATGTTGAGGAAGGTGGAGCCAATGTGCGGTATCTCTCCAGACGGGATCTCCCTCTTGCGCGATCCAGGGAAAAGGCCGATAACCGACTCGTCATGGCCGTCATGACGGTGCACTTGGTGGTGGGAGCCCAGATCGCCAAGAGTAACCTCAGGAGCATATCGAGCGAGGTCAAACTCCATCTTCCGCGGGACGGACATATGCTGGTAATAGAACATAGGGTACATCCTATCCATGGCCGGGAGAAAGAACCTTCTGCCCCCTATTTGACGGAGCCATGTGTAAGTCCCTTCGTGCACGCGATGGCCGCCATCGTGGATATGATCCCCGAAGAAGAAGGCGGGCTTCTTCAGCTGGATGCCGTCATCCGTGACGAATGCTGCATCGGTCATCAGCACTCGAAGAGTCCTCATCTCGACATTCGAGAGCTTCTTCTCACGAGCCGGCGACTGGTCGGCAGTCACAGGGGCAGTCCTTTGCAGCACAAAGGTCAGGTTCCGGTCAGCTCCACCTACATGCCCAAAATGGCGTATCTTGGGGAGTGAAGTAGCAGGTTGCGGCGCTGCAAAAAGATGAAGACACTTAAGTCAGATGCTTTACCAAAAGTAAAGAAAAATACAAAGTGTTCTGCGTCCGAACGCAGAAAAGATACTGGACGCAGGAATCATCAAATCCGCGTCCAGACCCGCAAATCTGCGTCAAGAAGCACAGAACGCAAAGATTGAAGCCACTTATGAAATTCCAAGTACTTGGACTCAGACGCCAGATTCATCAAATTGGCGCCTGATGGCACAGAAACGCAAGGATCAAATCCGCGTTCTGCAAACCAAGACTTGTGGAATTTCAAAGTACTTGGACTCAGACGCCAGATTCATCAAATTGGCGCCTGATGGCACAGAAACGCAAGGATCAAATCCGCGTTCTGCAAACCAAGACTTGTGGAATTTCAAAGTACTTGGACTCAGACGCCAGATTCATCAAATTGGCGCCTGATGACACAGAACGCAAGGATCAAATCCGCGTTCTGCAAACCAAGACTTGTAAAAATTCAAAGCACTTGGACTCAGACGCCAGATTCATCAAATTGGCGCCTGATGACACAGAACGCGAAGATCAAATCTGCGTTCTGCAAAGCTGCGTCCAGAGACCTTCACAGTTAGAGAAATTCTAAGTGAAGGACCCGAAGCACAGGGCTCTTGGGTGTCAGATTATCTAATCCGCGCCCCGGTTATCATCCCAAAGACTGCGTCTGGGGAATCAAACACGCTTTTAATGGTTTAAAGTCCTTAAGGGTCAGTTCTGCCTAAGGCATACTACCTTGGAGGCCTTGGAGGACGAAGTCCTGCGCAGAGGAGGAGACGCCCCTCCGGGCCTCGGTGGTGGTCGCCTTTGAGGAGGAGGCGGTCGGCTTGGTCTTTGGTGCCATGGCGAGTTTGGTCTGAAGCTAGAAAAAGGAACAGAGGAAGAGAGTTCTTCTTTTCTAAAATTCTCAGAGCAAGCGAATGCGGAGAAGAAGAGGAAGTTCTCCAAACAGTTGCCTTTTATAGGCACGGGGATACGCAGAGATACGCGGCGCGTGACCCAAGGGACGCTGCAGCGAACCGTCGCTTGACGCGTGTAACAAAATCACTGCCGGTGACGAAGATCATGCGTCGCAACCCCGCCGCGAATCAGAAGCCGACACGTGGAGCAGTTCATTTAATGAACCGCGAGATCCGCGCGCCAAAAGGCGAAATTTCGCCGTTTCCCCAGGCCAGCTGGCGGCGTCATCATGACAGCGTAAAGTTCGCGCCCAAAAAACGCACCGGACATGCCCCGTCAGCATCTCCAAGAATGCTTTCTGAAGGTCGCGTCCCCTCTAAGGAGTTCGCGTCTGACCAACATCGCGTCTACCCTATAGACGCTGCGTCTTCAAAGTGGCTTCTACTTTTCAAAAAGAAGCCTGCGTCCAGTCTCCTGCGTCTGCTTTCTAAAAAGGAGCCTGCGTCCAGTCTCCTGCGTCTGCTTTCAAAAAGGAGCCTGCGTCCAGTTTCATGCGTCTGCAAGACAGTTCAACAGTACACTGGCGCCAACAGACAACCAACTACTCCCAGCCAAAAACGCACCCGTGACAGACTAAAAAGCAATTGGGGAGGTCTAGGCTGTGTATCTAGACACTCAACACGATCGACTCTGATGGCTTCTAAGAGTTCAACAGTACACTCACGAAGACCAAATTCGGATAAGGTCGAACCCGAAGCATCAACAGTCCGGTCACAAAGGCGAACGCGGTTTGAGTCCAAAGTATTCCGAAATCCGTCCCATTCAACTGCGGAATATCGGAAACTTTGGAGGGGGTTCTGTAGGCTGTCTAAAAATGACTAACCAGGCAAGCCACCAAAGAAGCAGTCTCAAAGACGCAAAGGATTGAAGCCCGCGTCTCAACTTCAAGACGCGTCGGCCTGAAGCCCGCGTCTCAACTTCGGGACGCGTCGGCCTGAAGCCCGCGTCTCAACTTCAAGACGCGTCGGCCTGAAGCCCGCGTCTTAAACATCAAAGCGCGTCGGCCCGAAGCCCGCGTCTCAATATCAAGGCGCGTTGGCTCGACGCCCGCGTCTCAGCATCCAAGACGCAAGGGACTGAAGCTTGCGTCTCAGCATCCAAGGCGCGTCCGGCCTGAAGCCCGCGTCTCAGCATCAAGGCGCGTTTAGTCTGAAATCCGCGTCTCAGTTGCAACCGCCCAGATCGTGGGGAGTCAGTTACCGCGCGTATCGCGGGTAATGGCCCTCATTCAGGCGCATTTTTAGGGGGCACGATCACCCCCTAAGACCCCTATAAATAGCCCTGTTGGCTATGAAGGAAGGGTCGAAGATTTGGATTCAGTGGGAGAAGAAGGTCGAGTGATCAATTAAGGTCGGCATTTTTGAATCCAGAGGGTCAGAAGATCAAGGCATCGAGAGAGAGAAGCCCGACGTCAACGACCGAGAGAGAAGAGATTCTTCAACAGGCTTACTGAGTACTAGCCTATCTTCGCCTACCTCCTCTTTGAGAGTTTGGTAGCCGGAGCTGAGTTACTCCCCTACCGGCCGAAGAGAAGACCCCCGACGGTCCAGGACGGTCATCTGGTCAACGGAGAACAAGATTCACTCTCCATCGCCGCACGAAGAACCCAGATTTAAACAAAGGGAAGATTCAAGCATCCTCCCTCCCTTGTAGTCGGAATATTGTTTTGTTGTAATCTTTCAACTGATTCAAGGAAATTTTACGGCAAAATCTCTTTTCCGTACCGAACATGGAGCTTCTCCCTATTCGATTCTGGTATTCTTTCCTTTCTTTATGCCTGCTATCACTTTGATTCATGTATATCACACTTGGCTTCTATTCTATTCCTTATTTCATTTGAGATCATGTGTAGCCTTTATATGTATTATTGTAGTGATCGCTGATTATTATGGTTCAGATTTTATAACTTGTTCAGGTTACTTTAGGCTTAGCGTATATATGTGGGGTATTTTCCTCGCGTATATACGTCGCCGACTCTCGTCGCGACTCTATTTCTACGTATTTTGGGAAGCGGGGCGTGACATGTACAACTGTAATCATCCTGTGTGGAATTGCAATTGCCAGGCATGCATAACCATACACTCCTACTGTCATACACCAACAGATCAACACACATGATGCGGGCTCACACATACGCGCGCGCGCGATGCATCCATGCACACCCAAAAAAAAAAAAAAAGAACACACACACACACACACAAAACACACACACAAAAGAAAAAAATGAAAAAGAACATATATACAACTTCATACAACTCCAGAACACAAACATAGAGCTGCGAGAACTTCCCTCATGATGAAAAAAGGGGTAACCATCAATTTGGGATTCAAAATCCTCAGTTTAACTTATAAAAAGTTCAAAAAAGAGATGTGCTAATTGTTGGCCCATGTCTGTCGGCAGAACTACAACATAAAGGTTTTGGGATCATATAGCATTGCAACATTGTGAAACCATTATAGGATACTGTCACTAAATACAGGGCACACCTGATAATGGTGTAATGCTGATAATAGCTATTTTCTATTTACACCCAAAAAATATATTACACGTGAAATAAGCAACCCCGTGAATTTCAAAATAATATCGCATGCCCACAACACATGAATTTCTTGTCTAAATGTCATATAGCAATACAAAATGTTCCTAGGCAAAGGAGTGGATTTTCTCAAAGTTATTAAAGAAAAGTTAATTGAGATGACACTCAATACAATTGAATGGAGTACAAGGATTCATATGAGACCACAAAGAATTGAGATAAAAGTCTTTGTTTACATCATCAATATTGTTGTGTTGTAGTTCAATAGAGATAATGTGGGATGCCTAATGCAGCATATGTTACCTGGTTTATTGGAAAGTTTATGTTATCAACTTGACAACCTAAATCTAAAATAAATTAAAATATGCTGAAAAGTTAAGATAAATGAAGAACCCCAACTGCAATTCATACCTAAACTCGACCTCTTCATGGATTTTCGTCAAATAGAACTCTGTAAAACCTCTTTCTCTCCTCCCTCTTCTCCACTCTATCACTCTCATCCTCCTCCTCTTCTTCTCTCTTCACTCTCACCGCAACCTCGCCTCTCTTCCGCTTCTTCTCCACATTCGTTGCACATCTCCTTCTATTATACTCGTGTCGCCCCTCTTGCATCAACTCCCCAAACTTATCCTTCACAATCACCATCGGATCCTTCTCCATGAGCTCTGATCCCTTGTACCCTTCTCTTAACACCACCGTAAATCTTATACCGGTTCGACACATAGAAGATACATGGATGCCTCAACAATAAACAGTTCAATTTCTCGGGCAATCCGAACTCTCTCTTAAAATGCTCCAACTTCAAGATCGAGGCTTTCTTCCAAAGCGTCAAAGAAAGCAGCTCATGGACCATTCCAACATCTCTCTTCTCTGAATCCAGTTCTGAATTCTTGCAATCTTTGACATACGGTGAAATGTAAGGACTCCTTGCATTGAAATCAAGGAATTTCTCTCGAGTCTTGATCCAGGACAGAGGAAGCGAGCACGAAAACTGAGGCTCCGCCCCTCGTTCCATAGCCACCGACTCAATGGCCGAGACCGCGAGATCCTGATCCCATCTGAGGAGCTCGATCTCCATCGAGCTCTGGCGGCCGGAACAATTCACAACTCGAAATATGTCAGAATACTTCGTCACAATCCTCAACACATAATCCTCAGGGAATCCAAAACTCTTCTTCAGCTCGTTCAGCTTCACGACGTTGAGCCTCTGGTCTTTGGAGAGCATCAGGAGCTTCGCCAGCCTCCTCACCATTAACGGCTCCGTTAGGGCTTTAACGGACTCCTCCTCTTCGACGAGGGCGGCCATCCGCTTCGAGAGCCCGAAGAGGAGCTCGCCGTCGGAGCCGGCGAAGGTCTGGAAGCAGCAGGGGTACTTGCTGAGCCAGTTGAGGGCTTTACCCTGGAGATCTAGGGTTTTGAACTTCTTCTGGAGGGAGCGGACGGTGGAGATCTGGTTTGGGGATCGGAGGAGGAGGTTCTTGATCTGGAGGTTGACGATCCAGCGGCGGTTGCGGGTGAGGGCGGACTCGAGGGCGGGGTCTTTGGTCATCGACCAGAGGGCGAAGGATCGGTGAGGGATTCTAGGGTTAGGGTTTGGGAGCTGGGGTTTTGGGAGAAGGGAGAAGATGGTGGCGGTACGCTTTGTCGCCATTGCCGGAGATTGATGAGGAAGAAAATCATAATTTAGGGGGAAAAAATATTCATCGATTTCCCTCTAATAAATGTGGTTTTTTTTTTTTAATAACTAAAATGTGGCTATTTGTATTTTTTTCAACTAATAATTTGCTATGTATTGCAATTTGGTCATAGTTGTTTTTGGGCAACGTTTTAAAAAATATATAAATTTTTGAAAGTATTTCGAAAAACCAACCTTCGATAAAAATATTTCAAAAAATCGATGCGTCAAGTAGAGGGGAAGTCGTTTGGCCCCGTTAGTGTGGCGCTCGTAGTGACTGGAGGCTGGTTCTTGTTCATCAGGTATTACCAATCATGAACAAACAATTATGTTTTAAAGCTTTTTTGCTTTGCTCGTTGTTGGCAACCCCGAGCAAAGAGTGAGTTATTTTTTAGTCAAAAGAATTTGGTTCGGGGTTGCTAACTCTAAACAAAGCATAGAATTAACTCCAACTTTGAAAATAAATAGGACGAAGAGAAAGTTGTTTGTTGTCATTAGGTCATTGTAGTAGAGTGGTGAGTACTCACGTCTGTCACATGAGTGACTTGAGTTTGATCTCTAGTAACGGTGTTTTTTTTTAATTGTAAAAAAAAATCTAAAAAATCTAACCCACCAGAGCTTAGACAGATTGATGTAGAACAATGATGGACAAATAGAAGGAGGTAAATAAGAGCAAAACCTTAAAAAAAATTTAAAAAAAAACTTTGTACAGAGTTGCTAACCTCGAGCAAAGGAACAAGCTTTAAAAAAAAAATTATTTTTTCTACGCCAGCAACCCACGATAAGAAAACAAGAAAAAAATAATAAATTTTTCGTTCAGAATTGTTAACTTCGGACGAAGAAAACCGACTTCAAGCTTGTGTGTGACGCCATGCTGGCAGGACGAAATGACCCTCACTGACGTGACGTGCCAAACACCGATTTTTAAAATATTTTAAGGGAGGCAGATATTTCAAATTATTTAAAAAATGTAATTTTTTTAAAAATTACCCTTGTTCTTTGGATGGGTTTGAATCCATTTTTTTTTCAAATTAAAAACAAGAATATTGTCATTCATTTTCGAGACTTAATCCATAAAATCGATCTGCATTATTAAAAGTATTTAAAAAATCTAAATAAAAATATAGACAATAATTATTTTGCTCGTCTAGAAGAAAAGTGAATTGCTTCGATTTAAAATTTGACTTGATGCAAATTAAAAATCTAAATCTTGAATAGTGATCCAAACAGGCAAACCAAAAATCTTTGTCGGTAAATTTTATGAGTTTGAAACGTTTCAGATTGTGAAAGTAAGCAATTAGTTACTTGGATACTGTACGACTTTCTGTGCAACTTTAAAACTTCAACCAGGTGAATTTTTAAACTGAATGCATTATGCGTCGCAGTCGAGTATCAATAAATATAAAACTATAGTGGAGTAGTGAGGGAAATATTATTTTCAATAACAAAATGAGATAAATGACATAATCAATAGCAAATGGATTAACTGAAAGTTTTATCAGAAAAATTGTATTAAAAAATCCAAATTGTAACTCATATATAAGAAGAGTTTACAGTGCATGAAATTTTTTATTTATTCGGAAGCCCCTTTCAGCCCACAATGTAAGGAAAAGTAGCAAGAGAACATATTCAAATTCATTTTATACCACAGAAACTAAAAGCAACTAAAACATCACCTAAAACTGAAAGGCATCTATCTAGAATAAGAAAAGAATCAAGTCAGCATAAACCGGGGATCATTCTTAAGGAGCAAAAGGTATAAAACTTTGGGCCTGTTTGTTTCATTGCAAAACATCGCAAGTCGTAAGTCGTAAAATGAGAATGAAAAAAGTGAACTGTAGCAGAGAAAATATCTTGTGTTTTACGGTGTTTGGTTGATAAAGTGAAGTGTAAATGGAAAAGTATTTGTGTTTTACGGTGTTTGGTTGATAAAGTGAAAGTGTAAATGGTAAAGTATATTGTGTTTTACGCTGTTTGGTTGGTAATGTAAAAGTGTAAGTGGAAAAGTTGACCACAAAATTAACTGTAGCAGTGATTTAAATATTATAAATACTATTAAATTAAATCTATTATTGCAAATTAAATTGTATTAATAATTTGAGATAAAAAATTAATAATCTTAATATTTTATTTATAACAATTATATTAATAAAATATTAGTATAAATAGTAAAATATTACTAAAATATTAACTAAATAAATAATATAATATTTTAAGAAAATCTAAAGAATATTAATAAAATTTTAATAATATACTAATAAAATATAAATATTAAAAAATCTTACAAAAATAATAAAATATAGTTATAATATTATAATATTAAAAATACTTGAAAATTATTATAATATAAATTTTATTATAATATTATTGTAATATTATAGAAATATAAAATTAACAAAGTAAAATATAATTATAATTTAATAATAAATTATCATTATAGTATTATTATACTGAATTATTATTACAATATTAACATAATAAAATATTAATATAATAATAAAATATATTATGATATTAATAAAGTAATTTTTTATATTAAAAATAAATAATTAAATATATAGTAAAGTATAATATTATTATATTAATAAAATATTAACTCTAAATAAAATAATAAAATATGGAATAAGTATTAATAAAATAATAAAATATTAAATAAAATATTTAAAAAATATTAATTAAAATAGTAAATATTAAAATATTAAAACAATATTAAAAACAATAAAAAATTAAAGAATAAAAATATAAAATAATTAAATAATTAAATAAGAAATTGAACACTATTTAAAATATTAAATATTTAATAATATTACATTATATATTAATTATCAAGTAACTGTTTTGAACTGTAAAAGTACTACAAGTGAGAGTTACATGACCACAAAATTAACTGTAGCAACTGCAAGTGAGAAAATATGAGTGTAAAAGTGAGATTTACATGACCACAAATTTAACTGTAGCAACTGCAAATGGAAAAGAAGAATTGCATTTTGCAACTTGTTTTTCAGCGAAACAAACAACGGAAAATGGAAAAGAAGTTTTACAACTTGCGTTTTGCGACGTTTTGCGGCGAAACAAACACGCCCTTTATATCAATAACTCCTAAATTTGTTCCCTCTTCTCTTGTTTGTTTTCTGTTGTGATGGTTAGTTTATTCCCAGTGATATTGATGCAGAAAAATAAAAAACTTTGTTTTGTTTTCTGTGTGATGGTTAGTTTATTCCCAGTGATATTGATGCAGAAAAATAAAAAATTATTATAACTCAGTCTGTGCATCTTACATTGAAGTAGATCTCAAACATGAGGGCGTGTTTCGTTGCAAGGAAGCGGGCGGAAGTAAGGAGATGAGGAAGCATAATTGTTGACTTCTCTGTCTATTCAAACACCGAAAAAAGAAAATAAGAAAATTCTTTTTTCTTTTCTTTTTTCTCTTTTACACAATCATTTCTTTACTTTCAGAGTGCTACAATTAATTTTGTGGTCATATAAATCTCATTTGTAATAAGTATAACACAAAACAGTTAATTTTTTTATCATATAAATCTCACTTACATTCTAATTACAGTCCCTTTTTTATTTTTCTTAATTAGTTTATTTTAATATTATTTTGCTGTCAACTTTGTGGTCAATTTTTTCACTTCCACATTATCATCCAAACACCGAAAAGAAGTAATATTTTTCAAATCACACTTCCTAACAATAATAAACACCGAAAAACTTACTCACCAATTCTCAAGTCTAAAGAGAACTATTACCACTTTCTCACTTCTTTACTTTCTTACTTTCATTCTTAGCCAAACAGAGCCGATGAAAATACTTCAAATGTTCTCTCAAGTTAAGTGGTCTTAAAGCAATAATTCTCAAAGGGATTCATCATTCGTCCCTGATAATAATCATAGTGATGGAAACCTGACCCATTATGCACCATCACGTATCCCAACCCGGTTTAAACCCGACCCAGTTGCTGAGGTGACGAGACGAGAGCATCTAGTCATCATCGACACGTGTGCTGCCCCAAATCAACGAATAAAACACGCACTCATACTCACATCACATATGCCGCACCCGATGCCAAGTTGCCAGCCCCAAAAATATTTGAAAACTGGAAGCGGCCTGCAGCGGAGGTGCTGGGATCTCCGTGGGGGCCACCTTCCTTCCTCTTTCCCCGGTGGAACGGTGACCGGAAACTGATACTTCCTCACACGAAACGGGAAAGAAAATTAAGAAAAATTAAGAGAATAAAATAAAATAACAATAAATCGGAAGAAAGAGGGGGCGCATAATGCATGACATCAAAGTATCAAAACCGCGTCACTCTCTCCGCCTCTCGCGCCAGCCAGCCACCCCACGTGCTACTGTCACCCGCCGGTGACCGGACCCCAACCCAGAGAGGTTTATATATAGGAGTGCGACCTGCGGTCCTTTAGTGTAAAAAGAATTCAAAATTGCTGTCTCTCTCTCACTCATCGCTCACGTTAGGGTTGCGATCTATTCAAGTGAGTTGTTCTTAACCTCTCTCCGATGATTCTTTCTTATGTTTAGTTAAAAGTTGTAACTTTAACGGATGATTTTTCTGTTTGTTTCTTCATCTTTGGAGATTTAGGCCTTGAGTTTTGATTTGTATTTTTAATTTTTTTGGATAAAACTGTGAGGTAAAAACTGACGTTTTATTGATAAGAACTTAACGAAATATTTTAAAGAAAAATTGGTTTAAATTTGCACGAAACACACAAGTACAATTTGATTCTTCCAAAAAAAAAAAAAAAAAAAAAAAAAAGACGAAGTCTCCGGATCGTCCTAAGCGGAGTGGTGACTTTTCTCTTCCATCATAGTTGCAGCAGATGCTTATTCAACTTTTGTTTGAATCTCTCACAAGCAACGATAAGACATATGCAGCTTAGATCTAATCATCCCGTGACCAGAAATCCCACCACCGAAGTTGTATCATCTCCCTTTCATTATTGTTTCCATTATTGTTATAAAAACCCACAGTTTGCTTAGGATCGATTTAGGCTTGTGATTGGATCGGCGAAAATTGCTTGTTGAAATCTCATCCAGGTTTTTTTTTCCCCCTCCCTCCCAGACTTCTGCAGTTTTAAGATTTGATTCTTACTGCGTTAATGTTTAATTGTAGTTAAGAACTTAAGAAAACAATTAGAGCATTGAATTGGTAGAGATATATTTGAGACTGAGTTGAGCCAACTCCAACTGAGGATGAGAAATCGGCAAAAGAATGTTTATTATTATTATTATTATTACCACTACTGCTACTACTTTTTTTAGGTAAATGGGGGCAAAAGATGCTAGCCGTGGATTAAGGAAAAGCAAAAAAGAAATACATACTAAAAAGTAGTGCTTCATGAACATATTTGAGTTTGTGATTGCGTCAAGGGATTTTTCGAGCCTAGACCTTCCAGTTTAGTTGAACATTAGGAAAAATTATGAATATTAGAGGGGAAAAGGGATCGCCTTGTCTATGTTCCCTTGTAGAAAGAATCTTTATGCTGCTCAAGCTGTTTTTGATTTCCTTTTTGTGCGGAAAAAGTTTCCTCTGTGGGGGTGGGATGGAGAATGCTCCGTTAATGTGAAATCACATGAAAATGATCTGCTGCACGCACATTTTAGGTGCACCTCATCTCACTCCTCTTTAGGAGTAACCTGCCAAACTCTTCCCTTGTGGTGTTTATCCAATGACTAGATATATCTTGCCATTTATCAGCACCATGAAGATTTTGTTGCCCAAGCTAACCATTACAAAAGGCATCACCATTGGCTTCCATGTATTTTTTTTCCCACCGATGGAGCACAAGGCTAGAACAAGCATGGCAAATGACCTGCTGAAAGCAGTGCCAGATTCTTAACCAAGCATGAACAAGAGGGTTTATTGGCCATGCAAAGCAAGCTCTTGCAACCAAACAAAAACCCTCCAAATATCGCCTGTATTAATAAAGGATATGGAAGGAGAGAGGGAAAGGTTGCTATGGGCAAAATCTCATCCAACTCTTGAGGCATATATTCGCTAAAGTGCCAGATTGAATAATATATTCTGGAATAGCCATTACAAAAGTTATGCTATTTAAATTCTTTCTTGGGAACTTTCATGATTCCTCTGGCAGTAAGAGTGAATAGTGATGTTGTGTTCTCTGGAGGTTCAGAACCACGATTAGAGTTGCCGAGAACAATCATAAAAGTAAGAACATGGAACAAAGATAGAGAACACAACAATTAACGAGGTTCGGCAATTTAAGTACGTCTTGGGGCAGAAGGGGGAGAGATCTTATTAATCAAATCATCAATACATGTTACAAACTAGGATACAACACCCCTTAATATATACCCATAGAATGCATGAAAAAAGAAATTCAAAACTTTTGAAATCAGATCAGAAACAAAATTAGAATTTAAATAAGAAGCTGCCAACTGTCGGTTGACCAACCCCAATGACGCTGTATCTCCTTTTATAGAGAAAAAATAGGGTTACAAATGTGAAGTCTCCAAACCGCCCATGACAGTTGTTCAGCATATCCGAGTTGCTTCTCATCTCGGAGTGACTTTTGGACTGCTTCTCCGAATTGATACTCTGAGTCGTCTTGTTCTCAACTCTAGAGTGATATCGAGCTACGTTCTAGAGTGACTCCGAGAAGCCTATCTGAGATGCTCTCCGATAGTGAAACTCCGATCTCGTCCAAACGCCTATTCTCGGAGTGTTTCGCCTTCGCTCCAGAATTTGTAGAGGGGACTTCTCAAAATAATTTTGGTCGGGAGTTTCTCGCCCCTTCTAACCCTCATTGCGATCTAACCGCGCATGTCGATCCGCGTAATAACTCTGCGTAGGGCGACAAATTGTCAAGAAAATAGTTAAGCTCCACAACAATTCATGTGCTACTTTGGCCTTGCTGAATTTCAAATCTCTGTGTTATCTCCAACAAGAATAAAAAACTTATCAACTAGATTTCAGATCCTCTCCCCACCCACAACTGATGGCTAGACTACTACTTTATATACCATTTGTTTAACTGATGGCTAGACTACTACTTTATATACCATTTGTTTAACGAAGGATGGGATTTTGAGTATCAAAAGATGTCACATCTTAGACATTTCATTTATGTTGGTCCCTTGAAACAGTTGGTCCAATGCCATCCAAGCTTCCTCTGGTCTGAACTGTTGCAATTGTTTGATTTTATCATATTAAATTTATGATGACAATTAATTTTTGTCTCAACTTTCTTTTTTTTCTCTTTCCAGAGACATGAGTGAAAACAATGCAACCACTTCCTCAACAGAGCAGGAAAATGGAAGTGCTTCAACGAAGAGTGAAAGTGCTTCAACTAAGAGTACTCGCCCAGTACCAAAGCTGAATGAAAGGATTCTGTCATCCTTGTCTAGGAGATCAGTTGCTGCACATCCTTGGCATGATCTCGATATAGGTGGTTATCTTCATATGGTCAGTAACTTGGCATTTATTAGGAATCTTAAATGACCCATCTAATTATACATTCTACATGCAGGGCCTGGAGCTCCTTCTATTTTCAATGTTGTAAGTTCATTACCTAAGCACTTTGTAACTTAGGTATTTAGAAAGCTGTAGATGGTTATATTGTTGTTTAGATAACTTCCAGTTTAACTTACCAATACACAACATCTAATTGCAATAACAGGATGTTTCTACGTAGCTTGTTCTTTTTTTTCTAACATGGTTTCTTTTTTACACCAGTGGTAACTTGAAGCTGAAAATATCTTTATCAACTTCATGCCGACTAAAATACAAAAACATTAAACAAAAATTTTATTTGATGAACAGGGTATAAGATGAACATGATATTTCTCAAATCCCCCTCTTTGTTTTCAAATTCTACTATAGACAACGGTAGTTAACAGGTTTTGTTCAACTGGTGCAGGTTGTAGAGATCACGAAAGGAAGTAAAGTCAAGTACGAACTTGACAAGAAAACAGGACTGATTAAGGTGAGTGCAGAGTTTAATTTTACATTGACTGGCAAATCATTATAATAAATATGGAGTTCCTTGCTGTCATTGCTTTTAATTAGAAATAGAAACGATCTCAACCAGGAACAGACACTATCTTTTTTGTAATTCCAAGAGGATATGTTTCAATTCAAGATTCCCAAGCCAGTTGATTTTCCATTATTTCTTGTGATTATGCAAACCTATCTAATTGGTCTCAGGTTGACCGGATCTTATACTCGTCGGTGGTCTATCCTCATAATTATGGGTTCATCCCCCGCACACTTTGTGAAGATAATGATCCAATGGATGTTTTGGTCCTCATGCAGGTAAAGTTGGTTTACTACTTTTGATCCCTTTATTTCCAAAGACAAGTAAAAAGTCATATTGATGCATTATTTACCTATTTCTCTCTCAGGTTTTCTTTTAGATTGGATTTTGTTTATATTTAACTTTCTTCACTTTACATGATTGATCATCTAAGCTCTCTTTTTTTTTTTTTTTTTTTTTGAATTAAGATCATCTAAGCATTTCCCCGTTAAATGAGGTTTGTCTCCATATCGATAAGGTTCAATTACCGAAATCTTACAACCATCTGTCAGATTTGATAGCAATCTTCTAAGTTGGTGATAAATTACTGGTTAGAAAACTATAAATGTGAAAGGACCAGTTTTAGAACTTGACTGGCCAATTTTTATAGGAAAACTACTTTGTTGATCGTTGTTTAGTGTTTTATCAGTCCACAATATATATAGTTGAAAGCCACATTGTCATATGTGGCCAACATGTGAATTCGGATAAGAGAGGAGTAACAGATATGTGTATGCTTGCGTGTCTGTTGGTGCATATTGATGCATTATTTACCTATTTCCTCTCTCAGGTTTTCTTTAAGATTGAATTTTGTTCATATCACTTTACATGATCATCTAAGCAATTTTTTTTTTTTTTGAATTAAGCTCATCTAAAGCATTTCCCCGTCAAATGAGGTTTGTCTCCATATCGATAAGGTTCAATTAGTGAATTTTTACGACCATCTGTCAGATTTGATATCAATCTTCTAAGTTGGTGATAAATTACTGGTTAGAAAACTATAAATGTGGAAGGACCTGTTTTGGAACTTGACATGCCAATTTTTATACGAAAACTACTTTGTTGATTGTTGTTTAGTGTTTTATCAGTCCACGATATATGCAGTTGAAAACCACATTGTCATATGTGGCTGAACATGTGAATTTGGATAAGAGAGTTGTAACAGATATGTGTATGCTTATGTGTGTATGGGTGCATGCATGTATTGATGACTGCTGCTGTCTTTGGAGGAAGAATGAGATCAAGAAAGAAAGGAAAGGGATTAGGGTTGGCTTATAAGCTAATCCAAACCAGACTCGAGTCACTTGACCCAACCAACCTATATAGTTTGAAAGGCTGGTTCTGTTGTTCGAGTTTGAGTGGAATGGATCCCACCTAAACTAACATCTACCGTTCTCTGAGTCATTTTTTCCGCTTGAAAATAGCCATTATGGGAGCACTAACTATAGTACTGGTAATCAATTACTTCTTTTTTCCTTTCCTCTTTCTTTTCCTTTTTTATCTCATTTTCTCCTACTCTATTCCCTCTTCCATTCTCTCCCTTAAGGGGACGTAGTCCACCTTATGCCCATTCACCCGGGAATGGCATATGCTTTGTAGAACATTGTGCTGTTTAAATTAATGCTACCTAGGAGTTCCCCCCTACAGGAAAGGAGCAGATGATCAAATCTGTATGATGTTCTATGAGATAAGTGCCAGGTGCTAGTTGCGAACATATGATTTGTGATACATTCCAACATGGATGTCATGTGTTGTGCCTAGGGGTGTTGGACACAACAATTCTCTGAATGTTAGACATGAGGACATGACTTAACACATATTTTCGAACATATGCGTGTATTTGACTGTTAATCAATGTCACATGAACATAGGACAGGGTTACAGTGTCTGTGTCCATAATGCCCAACATGGGACCCTTCCATTTTCCAACAATTAGACATGAGTACGCTTTATACATGTCGATGCAATTATGTACTCAGAACCAATACAATCAATCAATCCATAATTTGGATAGGTATTTGTAATATCTATATTATAGTTGCTGTCTTTTTTTTTTTTGGAAAGGATAGTTGTGATCTTTATAAAGAAGTTAATACTGACAAGTATATGTTCTAATTATTTTCATACTTCCAAGCAGGAACCAGTACTTCCTGGTTGCTTTCTTCGTGCCAGGGCCATTGGGCTCATGCCCATGATTGACCAGGTACCATAATTTGCGGCAAGTTAACCCAAAATATTCATACCGACTGCTGGTTTCATATTATTAATTCTCGTAACAGGGTGAGAGAGATGATAAGATAATTGCAGTGTGTGCTGATGATCCTGAATATCGCCACTACAAAGACATTAAAGAGCTTTCTCCGCATCGTCTCATGGAGATTCGACGCTTCTTTGAAGACTGTATCCTGAATTATTTACTTTTTTGAGATTTTGTCTTGCTTTCCTAATTTCTAGAGTTAGATCTGTACTTTGGAGTCTTTAACCGTTATTTTAGACAAGAAGAATGAGAACAAGGAGGTAGCTGTCGACGATTTCTTACCTGCAACAACTGCCATTGAAGCAATCCAGTACTCCATGTAAGTGAATTCTGTCTAGGCACTGTATCTGCTTTAGTTTCATGTGTTACCCCGGACGACGCTAATGACACTCAACAGATCAAACTATTAAACCATTTTAATAAGATATTTTTCATGTGACAAGTTTCACCTTGATATTATTAAAGGTGGCAAGCATAGCACAAGTCTGGCCAGCTTTATTAAATTATGGAGTAGCCCAGCTGATCATTCTTTGATGTTTTCCATAGATAAGCATCTTTGGTATTTAGACATGATTGTATATCCAAGCTCTTGGAAAGTTCCCATGTTGGATTCACCTTCACACCTTGGCACTTGATGCCCGTGTCACAACTAGCGCAGGACTACGAGACAATGCCAGACTAAGCTTGCTCTAAATCATCGAGTGTCCTTTAATTGGAGAGCCTGGAGTACAGTTGTGTGCAATGCTTCCTCCATACTGGCAACTGGCAAATTCACTATTTGACTGCTTGCATGTGACTCCAGATGGAGCGAGCAGACAGAATGTCTCCCATGTTAGACCATGGTGATTGAACCTATTGTTGACACACACGCGCGTGCGCACGCGCGCGCACACACACACACCCCCAAAACTCAAGGGAAGTAATAATCTGATTCATTAAGGCATGTTTACAATTTCATTAAGGCAGATTTACAATTTAATTTAGAATAAGTATTTGTGATTAGATATTGATGCATCTCATGCAACGAAAATGCACACCTCCTGATTACGATCATATTGTTTGGTGGGTTTGTTGCAGGGATCTCTATGCTCAATACATCTTGCAGACCCTGAGGCAGTAGTTTGATGCTGTCCGTCCTGGCATTGATAATTTTCTTCGAGCAATAATTGAAAGCTAAACATGTCATCCTTTGCTTTGCATTTTGTCTAAGGGTTTTGATTTTTCTATATGCTTTTGAGCAGCTATATTTGAGTTTTATTTTTCTTTGATTTTGAACTATTTGGAAATGTAATGTTTATCATGTTGGTTGTGTTTCTCTGAGTCAATATACTGCAAAAGTTAATAACAATGACTATGTTGTAATTCTTTTATTGTGCTTTTCTTGCATGATATGAAGAGCAGTTCAGTTGGGATGCATGTATAATTGAAAGTTGAAATAAGCAGAGTTCCATGGCAAAGATAATTAAGAGAACACCAAGGAGTTTTATCTGGTTAAATTATGCAAAAGGCTACCAAAGAGGCTTATGTACATTTAAGCTTCTGCAAAGTTGAGGCAACTGGTAATTATACAGAGAAAGATTGGCAGAATATGAAGCAGAGGGATCCCTCGGATCATGCTTTGGCCTCTTCAGCAGCATAAAGTGCTTTGATCTCTTCAACATCTTCATAACTACACAGAAATATGGGAGAGCTCTGATGAATATCAGTAGGAACCAAATCAAGTGGCTGCAAAAGTTTCAGCCTCTTAAAATCAGTTGACATTCAAAATTCAAAATTCTATTTTAGCTTTGCTTGAATCGATAACGAACATAGGAATCCATACCCTTGGTTTTCCTGTATCTCAGACTTAGCAGGTGAAGCATCATTTGGGAACTTGCAATTTCTCCACATACCTGCATGTAGAATTGCAGATGAACAGTGAGAAATTCAGCATAAAACAACTAAATTTTTTTAAAAGAAAATGCAACATATCTCAGATGAGTAGAAAGAAACATTCAAGCCCACAAGAGGAAGCGTTTGTAAATCTCAGAACGCTATGAATGATGACATGGATACGCTTGCTGGATGCAGTTTTCAGGGATCGGCAATGCAATGAAAATGAGTTATAATCAATATGAATATCGAATGGTACTCTAAAACAAAATAATATATGCAAATATTACACAGGGGTAACTAACTGAGTTTTAGCCCCAGGAAATCACTTTTATTCTGATCGTGATACAAACAAATTAATGTTAGCATGTAACTGTTGAATCGGTACCAGAATCTTCAGCGAAACTCCAAGAAAAAAAAAGAGTTTGCTTCATGCCAACCTTTATATCTCGATGGGTCAGCAAGAATTCCCCAAGAGAAGGACCCAGAGTGAAACCATTTACGCCGCTACCAGTGCTCAATACAAGCTGCAGCATAAAGAATCAAAGTTGATGATTGCTCGATAAGGAGGAGGAGCCTAGTCTTCATAAAAATTTTAGTGATTTTGAATTGAGCCTAGTCTTCATAACAAAGCTTTAGTATATGAAAGCTACAGCAAAAGGCAAACCATCAAGATGATGCAAGTATAGAGAAGTTGATATTCTTAGTTCGAGGAAGAAAGTCATACTGTTCCAATGGACACACTCACAGTCGATGTTAAGAGGAACCATCCAATGGATCAAAAACAACACAATATATGCACCATTCAAAGCAAGATTACACTGCAGGTGATTTATGCATTAAAGATCATATCTGATTTTGTTTTGTTTTTCTTTTGTTGCAACAATGTTCAAGCTGTATAAAGACTTCCTGTCCTGCCGCTACTTATCAAAGCCTTGATAAAGACTTCATTTGAAAGTACATCCAGTTTCTTTTGCTCTTCGCCTTATATTTCATCAAGTTTCAACCAAGGCATAATATTTTCAGTCATTGGTAAAAATAAGCTAGCAAATGAAATTGTATTACAGAAGTCTCAGTGTATTACAGAAGTCTCAGTGCTGAAGAGATACATGCCTGCACATTGGTGTCTCCAGCAAGTCCAATGAGTTTTGCAAGGCCAGCCTGTTGAAGTCAATCATTAGAAAAAACAATAGCAAAACATCACAACAATATTCCATCAAACCAGAAAAATTAAAAGATTTTTCCAAACAATATTGGGATCATGGGTTCCCTTGAAAACAACTATAACTTGAATAACAACAAGAAGGACATCTCTCCCCCTTCAGATTGAGAAACCAACACAACGTAGCTAGCAGAATCTTGTGAAAACTAACAGTTTGTAACATTGCTCTAGATAAGCACTGAGGGTGTGATTTCTTCATTGGCCTCTCTCTACCCCACCCCTTATTTGTAAAAATGAATTGTTGGCTGTGAATATGTCAAATTCCTTCTCTTATGTACACGTATGATTTATTTTATCCTCGTGGGTATCTACAAAAGATCAAAAGTCTCGTCTTTGATGAATTTCAGCATCCCAACAAAACCCTCACCCAAGCTCCAAATTTCAAATTTTAATCAAGAATGAATTGATTACCGCAAATAATTTTCTCTTCTATGGACCCATATGATCAAAATTGATTAAAATGAGGTTTTTTTTTTCCGGTGACTCCTTTACAAATTTTGTCCATCCGTCTGTCTATCTCCATACGCACCCCTCTCCGCCTCTCCCTCTTTTCCATCCCCTCTCTGCCTCCCCACTCTGCCTCTTTTCTCTTGCTCTCCTTTCCCTTCTTCTCTCTCTCTGTCTTTCTCGCTCTCCCCCCTCTCCTCTCCCTCTCACTCTTATGCCCGCCGTAGTTGGCTTGTTTCTCACTGATTGATGGCAGTATACTAATTTATTTTATCCTTATCAAACCTGATCAAAGGAATATTTTCTCTTGTGACTCATATAAAAACTTTGTCTATTCGTCCGTCTATTCGTCTATCTCTCCTTATTCAGAGAGCAGCATTGACTCTTTCTTTCTTTTTCCTCTCTTTCTTCCTCCCTCTTTCTCATATTAGCGGCGATATACTAGCGGTTATCTATGAAAAATCATAATAAAAAAAAAAACTCATCTTTGATAAATCGCAGCTCCGGTGACAAGTGGAGGCTCCACCATTGATGAGGGGGGAGCTGATTGGTTGCGGTGAAGATAACGGTCTCCTCTGTCACTTTCATATTTCCCCTCTCTTCTCTGTCTTGTGTCACGCTCGCGCTTTCGGCGATAATGGAGGCGCGCGGTGGCAGGTTGAGATGTGGTCCACAAACCAAGAGCAACTATATTTTTTTTCCAATAGAGTGCTGCCACATGTCATTGGTCTGCGGACTATCCGTGCTTGTTGAGATAAAATTCCCTTTTATTATACTCAGTGAGATAAAAATCCCATTTATTATACTCCTTTAGGCTAGTTTGGATGTCTAAAAAATTACAAAATTACCTGATTTTACGTGGATTTGAAAAAAAAAAAATTATGATGTTTTTTATGTGAGTGTTTGGACAAATAAAGAAGCATGAAAAATCTCTTAAAATCTTAATTTTAAAAATTTTTATAATGAATAAAAATTTTGAATTTCATGATTATCTTGTTAAGACACACGATTATTTTTTATTTTGGTTTAATAGCTTTACAAATCGAACATGAATATTCAATTTCTTTAAAATTCTAATCTCTAACTTTTAAACCTAAAAAACACAAAAAAAAAAAAACATCTGAATTTTTTATTATAACATTCAAACAGAGTCTTAGCCTTGCATGTCTCTGTGCCAATTTTTACTCATATTGTTCTTGTGAATTTATAAAGGGAACAAAGTTTAGGCTTCTTGTGTTTGTTCTGCTATTTAAACAAGCACGACGTGCTTTCAATTGGTACAAATGGATCATTCGTATAGAAAGAAAAATGATTACAATGATTAATAATTATGTTATTGGTTTTATATTCATAAGAATGTTCTTTTGATTTAAACTAGTAAGTGAAAAATGCATGAGGACACACATTTGAATTTTAAGTCAAATCAGATAGAACTGCAAAAATAATCGTAAGAAAATGAATCTATAAATAAGACAATTAGTCTTTAAAATAACATAAAATTGGTCTTTGGTTTCTATTTTTTCAATTAATTTAGTAAAAATCTCAGATACAATTTTTTTCCTGCCTCAGCCTCATTCCACATCAATCACGTTCGCCTCTCTCCATCTCCCCCTCCTCTTCTTTCTCCATCTCCCCCTCCTCTTCTCCACCCCATACACCACCACCATCTTCCCCTCTGGCCATCAGGCGCTACCAGCCGCGCCTTATCCTAACCTCCGGCACTGCATCCCCAGCTGACCACCCCTGGCCGAGCCCAACCTCCCTACTCTCTCCTTCCCACTCTTTCTCTCTCCATGTCTCTTTTTCTTTCCCTCTCTCTTTTCCTCTCCATCCCCTCTCCTGCACGCTATGGGCCACCCTGCGCCACCACTAGCGCCAACTGCCCCCCGATTGGCCTCCTGCACCTCAGTCCGGTCATACACACCCCACTCTCCCTCTCATTCCCTCTCTTTCTCTCTCTGTTGTTCTCCCTCTCTCTGTATCTCTCTCTCTCTCTCCTCTGATCTCTCTCTTTCTTTCTATTTCTCTTTCCCTCTCACACATTCTCTCTATGCTCTATTTCTTTCTCCTTTCTTTCTTTCTCCCCTCTTGCGTGTTAACACCATCAGCGTTCCAACGGAGTCCGCCGTTGTACCCGAGTCATTCTAGGTAAGTATTATTTTCTGTGTTGCGATTACTTTTCCCCGCCTTCAACGAGTACTTTAACTTACATGCGCGAGTACCTGTTTTATATTTGGGCGAGTACCGTTATTTGGGTGTAAGCACATGGTTGTGGTAATGAGAATATTTTTAATTGTGTTTGTGTGGGTGTTTGTAATTTGTGGGCAATGTTGTAATTGTATAGCGATGTTATTGTTGTAGACGCTGTTGTAATTCGGTGTGGTGAATGTTTGTAATAGTGTAGGTGAATACTTATATGTGTGCCTATTCTAGTGCTTGGGCAAGTACCTTAACTCCTCTTCAGCCTCCGGGTCTAACCTCTGGGAGGTTTTCTATTCAACCTTTGGGCTATACATCAGCCTCCGTGCTTTTCTACAGCTTCCAGGCTTAAACCTTACGGGTTTTTACATGCTCCGCCTGGTAGGCGAGCTTAGCGCCCAACACTTTACTGCTACCTCCATCCGAGCGTAGCTTCACCGTTAGCGTGGCTTCGTCACGTGTGTTAGCATAGCGTTTATATGCTCGCTTCGCCGTGTGAGTTTAGCTGAGCCGCGAACTTTAGCCACGCCCGAGCGTGATAGCGTCTAGTGTTGTACGCTAGTTTCGCTCCAGATCGCTTAGCTTCGCTTGGTTGTTTAGTAATTATTATTACTATTATTATAATGGTCGTGAAGAGTTTGAAATATTTCTTTATACTATTTTTTTGTACTTGATTGTATGATATGTTCCGACATGATGTTATAATATTGTATTTACTTATACTGTTGTATTATACTTTTCCCGGTACCACAACACCTGACATGTTACATGTATCACATTACATGACACCCATGTAACCTGGACACGAAGGAAAGGTGTGTGGTACTAAGTGTCACACGGAGCGAAGTGTCATGCCACACACGTGGTGGAGGCCACCTCTTGGTATCCGTGCGGGCCACCTCTAAGTTACACAAACACGTTCCCCATACTCCTAACATAAACATTGTTAGTTAATATTTCTGTCACCCCGTACGCACATGGTGTGTGAAGCTAAGTGACACTTGGAGTAAAGTGCCTCACCACACACGTGATGTGAGCTGCCTTTAGATTCTACAACTGCCTCTGTGGTACACCGGTCTTTCTGACGCAGCACATAACACAATATACAATGCACTTAATATCCTAACAATAATAATATCAGGAACGTATATTATTTGGTCGGGAGAGGGAGGTCTGTGGGGTGGGAGAGGGGAGGAGGAAGGGGAGGAAAGGGGAGCGTCGGGGAGGAGGGAGGTCAGGAAGATCGGGCGGAGCGCTCATTGTTTTAAATATCAGCCGATATATGTTGGAAAGAGAGGATATTACCAAGGAGCTGACAGGATTGCCGCTGACAGGATTGCCAAGTGTTGTCGAAGATCGCCAGGGAAGTCGATGACGAAAGGCAAAGCGGACAGCAGCAGGAAATAGCAGCAGCAGTAGAAAATCAGGCAGGTCGGTCGACCGGTCCGGTCGACCGACATGCACAGCATGCACGGGGTCTTAGGCAGTCGACCGGCCGGTCGACCGAAATACCCTGACTGCAAGACCCTAACTCTCTGTTAATTTCGGTCGACCGGCCAGTCGACCGGAGAGGAGGTCGGTCGACCAGTCGGTCAACCGACAGTCGGGTTTGGGCAAAAATCTGCTGCTCCGCAAATCTGGGTATTTAAGCCTAATGTTAATTTCTAGGTTTAGTGTGCCTGCGAAAGGGATTAGCAAAAACTCTCTTACATTCAAAGAGGCTGATAGCTATTGTAAACATCTTCCTAGTAATTAATCTCCCCATTGGATTGCCCCGAGGACGTAGGCATTGAGGCCGAACCTCGTTAGATCGTGTGTTTGCGATTTGTGTGTTCTTCTATTGTTTGTTGAGTGTTATTTGTGCTTGGAGATCTGTGGGATTCTCTATTGGTTGTTGTTATCGGCGCACAACAAGTGGTATCAGAGCTTCCAGGTTGCGTTTGGGATTTCTGAGGATTCGAAGGGCTTGAGATCGGATCCGGTGGAGATCGTGTGTCGATCTCAGATCGGAGGTATTAGTGTTCGTGGAGATCGTGTGTCGATCTCAGAAGGACACAAGGAGGGCTCGTTGAATCTGTGGTGAAGTAGATCCGGAGAGAAACTCGATCTAGGGTTTCGAGGGACAGGTAAAAATCCGGTTTTTATCTGTGTAGAGATCTATTTCAAGTTGGTTGTTCTTCCGCATAGATAGAGAATCAGGAAAAATCTCAATGGCAGAAGAAATTGTATCTGTTAAGACAATGAACTCTCACCCAAGGATTGAAGTTGTTAAGTTCAATGGCACTAATAACTTCGGTATGTGGAGATGCGAGGTTATGGATGCACTGAATGCATCGAACCTCGAAGACACTCTCTTATTGGAGAGGAAGAAGAACACGACCACTGATGAAGAGTGGGCGAAATGAATAGGTCGGCATGTGACTTGATACGTTCATGCTTGTCGCAAGACATCAAATATCTTGCACAACATGAGACGTCGGCAAAGAAGCTGTGGGATACCCTTGCAAAGAAATACCTGACCAAGAGTGTTGAGTCAAGGTTACACCTTAAGAGTAAGCTGTATAGTTTTCGAATGAAGAAGGGGAGCACAGTAAATGAGCACATCAACCGATATACGAAGCTCCTTACAGACTTGGTAAACGTGGATGTCATTATAGATGAGGAAGATAAGGCGATCATCTTTCTGAACTCATTCCCGGAAGAGGAGTATGAGACATTCACTCTGATCTTCATCAATGGAAGGCAGACCTTGGATTATGATGAGGTGTCGTCTGCACTGTCGAGTTATGAGGCAAGAAAGAAGGAGAGGCATCCTTCAAAGTCAAGCTCATCGGCAGAGGCACTGGAAGTAAGGGGCAGGAATTCATCAAGGAAGGGCAAGGAGGTTAGAGGAAGATCGAAGTCTAGGCCGGGCTTCAGGGATCTCAAGAGAAATCAGTGCGCTTTCTGCAAAGAGATTGGGCACTGGAAGGTGGACCGTCCAAAGTTCAAGGGAAAGAAGAAAGAATTAAAGTCTGAAGCAAATCTCGCAAAAGTGGTAAAACTACAAGCAGAAAATCACAGGCAGATGGATCAGATTCAGATTCTTCAGTGTTCTCTTTTTCAGTTACTACTCCCGTCATAGGCTACTCGGGTGAAAACGAGTGGATCTTGGACACAGGTGTAACATATCATGTGTGCCCTAATCGAGACTGGTTTACCAGTTTTGAGAAGTTGGAGGGGTGTTCGGTCGTCATGGGCGATGATCATCCGTGCATCATGGAGGGTGTTGGCACTATTCCAATCAGGATGTTTGATGGGATGGTGAGGGAGCTGAAAGAAGTGAGATATGTACCTCTGTAACGCCCCGATCCTGGCGGATACGGGGACGTCACTGCAACGTATATACGCAAGTCAGAAGTACCTTCACGTATATACGCTAAGCATCAGTACAGGCAAGAATCAGAGTACGGGAGCAAGTGGTGCATTATACATTCCAATACATGAGTCCAATTACAGAGTTATCACCAGAGGTGATCAATATTACAATAATATTACATCACCTGACAGGCGCAAATGCGAGAGTACAAGAGATGAACGTATATGAGCAGTACAAAAGGGTGCTCACGAAATAGCTGGAGGTATCACGAACCAATCAGGAGGGGCAAGGATGGGACAGGAGCTACAGCTGATCTGACCGCTCCACAGAAGTAAACTTGGTCCTCAGCAAGAAGAATCCTCTAGCTCCAAGCTCCAGGACCTGGACGTGAGAATCCAGGGGAGTCAGATGAAACTCCCCAGGCGAGTAGTAATACGAAAGCCAAATGGCAAGTATAGTAAGCACATGTGTAACAATAATTCTGGATTATAAGCATGAGAACCATGTTGTAGACATAAGCATGCAGGAACAAAAGGAATACAGTAGGTGACATCCATGGTATAACAAGATAAGCAGTAAAGAAGATAGGGAAATACTAGTTATCTCCTAAGTTAACATAAAACCGATAAAACAGAATAAAAACCGATTATGAGGAAATCCAATTGTACAGGGTTAGGTCATGGCTCCGTGAGGTTAGTACTTCGAAGGAATAATCCAAACAAGGAAACCCTCATCCATATACCTTTACCTCATGTTACCGTAACCTGAACACGTACAGCTCAAAAATACAAAACAATTCGGCGGAGACATATTAGAATTATTATTATGATTAGGCTGTCTAAGTTGTAGGTGTTAATATGCGTCCCATTACACATACTTCTACTTACAACTTATAGAGCAAGTTATCTGGAAACTGATAAAGTTCGATGAATCATGTTCTGGATGGGCCCCGTACATGCCCGGGACAACGGTTCAGGAGTATCCGGTGCTGAGCCGGAACGTACCGCTAGGTACCGGGACTTATGGACGCCCGAACAGGAATAGAGTATCGCAGATCCCATAGAAATAGGTCTAGGGCGTGTGCATACCCAGCATGAAAATCAGGAGTAGGGGTGCCAGTACACCCCACGGAATCCCTGGTGGCCGCCAGGAGATCCCTCAAGTAGTGGCCACATGTGACTCGATAGTGCCACCTTGAACATGATTAATCAGGACCCATTAGTTTCCCCCAAACCGGTGCAAGTTGTCTAGTTATAATAATATATCAAGTGAGCAGGACATGATCAGGAATTCAGGATTTCATAACAGGAATCAAGTACAGGAGTCATAACCGGAATCAGGTACGGACAGGAGGTAGCCCTACAGATTCAAGAGGTGGCCCCACAGATTCAAGAGGTGGCCCCCACCACGTGTGCGGTGTGGCACTTTGTTCCATGTGGCACTTTGTTCTGAGGGGAATGGATTCTAGAGGTGGCCCCCACAGATTCAAGAGGTGGCCCCCACCGTGTACGGTGTGGCACTTAGTTCCATTCAGGATCAGGATTTCCCGGAGATTAGCACAATACAGGAAGTACAGGATTACAAGGACACAGGGGTCAGGTGATAAGTCAAGCCATAACTGGGGACAGGTGGTATAACATGAGTCAGAGTCAAATAGTAGCATGTTGGGTGTCAGGTGATAACATATCAAGTGGAGCTGAGCAAATGGAGACATATGATCAATACAAAGTCCATGGGAAGGGTTTAGTGTCAATCAAGTGATTAATCATAACAATCAGCCAGACTTAGTCGACTAGGGAAAAATAGTAGTCGACTGGACAAGGAGTAAGTCGACTATAGAGGGGGACCAAGTCGACTAATACAGCTGCGTTTTGGGAAAGCTGCGTTTGGGAAACAAGGTTAGTCGACTAGACGCAAGGGGTAGTCGACTAGCATGCTGCGTTTCGCAAAACTGCGTCTTACGAAGTCGCGTTCCACAAGCCCGCGTCTTGCGACAAGTCCGCGTCTCATGAATCCGCGTTTCACAAGAAAGAGTTAGTCAATAAGGGATGAAAGAGTAGGCAGCGTTCCAGGAAAAGGACGCGTTCCAGGAAAGGCTAGTCGACTGGACGCGAGGGGGTAGTCGACTGGAGAAGGCCGCGTTTCAAAGAACCGCGTCTTCAGAAAATAAGTTAGTCGACTAGGGCGTTTTATCAAGTCGACTTGGGCAGGCTGCGTTTCAGAGTATGGTGCGCTTCAAAGAGGATTAGTCGACTGGGGAAAGAAGTAGTCGACTAATAGAGCTGCGTCTCAAGAAATCAGGCTGCGTTTCAAGGGGTTAGTCGACTTATGATCTGGGTAAGTCGACTGATACTGTGAAACAGTGAGCAGAAAACAGTTATTAAGAGTTATGGTTTGTTGATAAAAATACAAGTCCTTGGCGAGGAAAAGCACTCGCGTGATCAATAGAATACTAAGCAAGCGGATAGCGAGATTACTCGCCTATCAACGATCTTTGCTGCGTCCAACGAAGGGAAGTTCGGCCCCAATCCAAAAGGAGGGTACCGGCCCTAAGTCTTTGCCGCCGGAGAAGAAACACGGCCCCAATCCAAAAGGAGTGGCCGGTTCAAAGTTTGCCAACGGAGAAGAACGCGGCCCCAATCCAAAAGGAGTGGCCGGTTCTCACAAAGTGATGGAGGTTGAAGGTGGCGGAGTTTGGTGATCAAAGGAAGCAAGAGGAGGAGTTCTCTTGGTAGCTTCTCTTGTTGGCTACAGGAAGCAAAGGAGAAGAAGAAGAAGAAGTAAAATGAAGAAAGAAAGAAGGAGGGGTATTTATAGGAGTTGAGTTGTGGAGGTGCTGCAAATAAGGAAAGGAAAGGGGGTTTTTGCAAAAATGGGGAATGAGGTGACTCTCTTGGCCACTTGGCTGGTTGTGATGAGAGATAGGAGTGGAGATGCCTTGGAAATGACAATGTGAAAGAGGAGGAATTAATGAAGAGAGAGAAAGAGAATCATAACAATGTTGCACACCTAAAAGACAAAAGCAACAAAATGAATCCTTGCGTTTCCTCCCCCACACAAAACGCAGCCCACTCTCTCTCTTGACCAGCAATGATGATGAGAGGGGAGTAGGGTGTCTTGGAAATGACAATTTGGAAAGGAGGCATTTAATGAAGAGAGAGAATGAAGGATTAAATAATGATGCACTTCATTTGAAACAAGGGAAATACATGAAGAGTACTTGCGTTTCCCACCCACAAACGCAGCACACAACCTGCGTTTGGGCCTAATGGGCTAAACGCAGTGATTAAGGCTGCGTTTAGAGAAGGCCAAAAGCTGCGTTTCAACAGAGGAGAGAGAAAGTCATGATAATTGATGGGATTTGATCTGAAGTGCATTAAATGCGAAATGGGGAGGATCTTCACAATAAATGCGGAATCCCAGGTTGGTGAGATCCGCGTTTCAAGAAGGAGAGAGAAAATGGGGAAAAGACAAAGTGAAATTTATGCGACAATCACCTCGGTATCTGGGAAAATACCGGAAAAGCCCAAAAATGAAGTAGTTCGGAATGCTTCCCAAAATTCCCAAAAATCATAAATATTATAAAATGATTTTTGGTGAAATCGGTTTTTCAAAGATTCAATCACATTTTCAAGATAAAAATCCAGAAGTCAACCGTCAATCTCGGTATACACCGGATTGGTCGGGTTTTCAATAAATTCTGAAAATTCCCAGAAAAAGGATTTAGATAGAAAATATGATTTTAAGAAATAATGTCTAAAGGCACTTCTGGAAATTCCAAACCGTTTGTAAATTAAAAATCCGGGAATCGGTCAACGAAACTGGCCGACACTGGTTTTGAAGATTTTCAACTTAATTGAGGAAAATTCCAGAAAATCATAGAAAATCTAGAATATTAGAAAATGATGTTTAAAACTGAAATCGGTCAAATCGGAATACCAGAATGTCCAAACCGAGCAATACTCTGGGATCGGGCCTTCGGTTCAAACTAAGGTTGACTCCGAATCCACGAATCCAAATCCAAGACAAAACAATCATATAAAGAATTTATAATACGGAATAAATACAAGAAGCAAATCGAAAAATACGAACGAGAAATCTGAATACGCAACTAAGTACGTATTCCAGGAACGGGGTGTTACAACCTCAGCTGAAGAGGAACTTGATCTCTGTAGGAGCTTTGGAATCATTGGGCCTTGGAGTGTCTATTAAGGAGGGAGTTCTTAAAATGACAAAGGGTTCGATGGTGGTGTTGAAGGCCGATCGCCGGAACAACTTATATTACTTGAAGGGTAGTACAGTGACAGGGCAGGTGGCAGCTTCTACCAGTCAGAAGGAAGATTCAACCCGGCTGTGACACATGAGGCTGGGACATGCAGGGGAGAAATCAATGCAAGCTCTTGTGAGGAAAGGGTTGCTGAAGGGTGCTGAGACCTGCAAGTTGGATCTATGTGAACATTGCATCATCGGCAAGAAGACCAAGGTGAAGTTTAGCACAGCTTCACACTGCACAGAGGGTATTCTTGACTATGTTCACACGGATGTATGGGGACCTACCAAGACTGCATCGATTGGAGGTAACCACTATTTTGTGTCGTTCATCGATGACTATTCTAGGCGCTGTTGGGTGTACACTATGTGACACAAAGATGAAGTCCTAGAACTATTCGTGAAGTGGAAGGCTAATCTGGAGAGAAGCACAGGAAGGAAGGTCAAGGTCCTCCGTTCTGACAATGGAGGAGAGTACAAATCGGACCCTTTCCTACAGCTATGCCTTGATGAGGGCATAGAGAGACACTTTACGGTACGAGAGACTCCGCAACAAAATGGGGTGGCTGAGAGGATGAACCGAACTTTGCTAGAGAAGGTTCGGTGTATGTTATCCAATGCAGGACTGCCAAAGAAGTTTGGGCTGAAGCTTTGGCGTATGCATGCCATCTTGTGAACAGGTTGCCGTCGTCTGCAATAGGGGGGAAGACTCCTCTTGAAGCTTGGTCAGGAAGAGCTGCTAGGGACTATGATTTGCTACGGGTTTTCGGATGTCCAGCCTACTACCATATCAGAGAAGATAATTTGGACCCAAGGACAAAGAAAGGGGTGTTCGTTGGCTTCAAGCGAGGAACCAAGGGGTTCAAGATTTGGGACCAAAAGGACAACAAGTTCATACTCAGCAGGGATGTCACGTTCGATGAGGCTTCTTTGATGAAGCCTACGGTCTCTCAGCAGGTGGAGACCAGCAAGACCAAGGAGCTATTGCAGCAGGTGGAAATTGATGCAGATCCACCATCTCTAGAGGATTCAGTATCAGTTCGGATCATTCCTGAGGTGACACAGGGAGGTGATCGAGCAGCTGAAGAAGATGCTGAAGATGTTGAAGAGGGTCAGGAGCAGGCCATGGGTACTGTTCTAGATCCTACTGCAGTGGAAAGACCACGGAGGAACACTAGTAGACCAGGCTGGCTCACTACTGATATGGTCGTCGCGTATGCACTTCCAGTTATTGAAGAGGCTATTCCATCTACCTTCAGAGAAGCTGAGATCAGTTCGGAAGCAAGGATGTGGAAAGAGGCCATGAATGAAGAGATGCAATCTCTCTACAAGAACAACACATGGGAACTCACCAAGTTGCCCAAGGGGAAGAAGGCCATAGGGTGCAAGTGGGTGTTTGCTAAGAAGTAAGGATCTCTCCAAGAAAATGCAGTGCGCTACAAGGCAAGGTTGGTGGCTAAAGGCTACGCTCAGAGGGAAGGAATTGACTATAACGAGGTGTTCTCCCCGGTAGTTAAACACTCGTCAATTCGGATTCTATTGGCCTTGGTTGCGCAAAATGAGTTGGACCTTGACCAACTTGATGTGAAGACCGCCTTTCTCCACAGCGATCTTGAGGAGGAGATCTATATGACACAGCCCACAGGTTACAAAGCTGTAGGGAAGGAAGAGTTAGTATGTAAGCTAAAGAAATCGCTGTACGGTTTGAAGCAGTCTCCTAGACAGTGGTACAAGCGATTTGATAGCTTCATCAGGAAGAAGAAGTACACACGTAGCCATTTTGATCCATGTGTGTACTACAACAGGCTACCATCAGGTGAATATATCTATCTACTTCTTTATGTAGATGATATGTTGATTTCTTCGAGGTCGAGATCTGCTATTGATGCTCTGAAGAATGATCTATCGTCAGAGTTTGAGATGAAGGACCTGGGAGAAGCGAGGAAAGTATTGGGCATGGAAATCACTAGAGACAGGAAAGCTGGCAGGATATGTTTGACTCAGAAGGGCTATTTGGAGAAGGTACTGCAGAGGTTATATCAGCAAGGATACTAAGTCTGTTAGTATACCTATGGCGCCACACTTCAAATTGTCAGCAAAAATGTCTCCAAGGAGTGTTCAAGAGCGTGAGTATATGTCTCACATTCTATATGCCAGTGCGGTGGGTAGCTTGATGTACGCTATGGTGTGTACGAGGCCAGATCTATCACAGGCAGTCTCCATGGTGAGTCGATATATACATGATCCAGGACAGGGTCATTGGGAAGCTGTGAAATGGATCTTGAGATACATCAAGGGAACAGTTGATGTAGGCCTAGTATTTGAGAAGGACAACACCGGAAAGCAAGAGTGCATAGGGTATGTGGATTCAGACTATGCAGGTGACATTGACAAACGCCGGTCGACGACGGGATATGTCTTCACATTCTCACAGGCACCGGTGAGTTGGCGCTCCACACTTCAGTCTACCGTCACGTTGTCGACCACAGAGGCCGAGTATATGGCTATGACAGAGGCCATGAAGGAGGCAATCTGGCTTCAGGGGTTGCTTGATGACTTGGGCGTGGAACAGAATATGTGAAGATAAACTGTGACAGCATGAGTGCCATCTACTTGGCAAGGAACCAGGTCTATCATGCAAGGACGAAGCATATTGATGTCAGGTATCATTTGGTTCGGGAGATTCTGGAGGAAGGTGACATCGACTTGTTGAAGATTCACAATTCGGAGAATCCGGCCGATATGCTTACAAAGGGTGTTAGGAGTGAAGTTTGCATACTGCAAATATTTGCTCCAAGTCCTTCAAGTGGCTTAAGCTTGCTGAAGCTCATTTGGGTGAACTACGGACGGCTTGATCCCTTGGGCAGGGGTACGTAGGCAACCACTTTGGTGCAGCCGCTATCGAGTCAGTTTTCGGCTCAGATTTGGAAATCTTCACCGAGGTGGAGAATTGTTGGAAAGATGGGATATTACCAAGGAGCTGACAGGATTGCCGCTGACAGGATTGCCAAGTGTTGTCGAAGATCGCCAGGGAAGTCGATGACGAAAGACAAAGGGGACAGCAGCAGGAAATAGCAGCAGCAGCAGAAAATCAGGCAGGTCGGTCGATCGGTCCGGTCCGGTCGACCGACATGCACAACATGCACGGGGTCTTAGGCGGTCGACCGGCCGGTCGACCGAAATACCCTGACTGCAAGACCCTAACTCTCTGTTAATTTCGGTCGACCGGCCGGTCGACCGGAGAGGAGGTCGGTCGACCAGCCGGTCGACCGACAGTCGGGTTTGGGCAAAAATCTGCTGCTCCGCAAATCTGGGTTGTAGGCTGTCTAAAAAATGACACAGGCAAGCCACCAAAGAAGCAGTATCAAAGACGCAAAGGATTGAAGCCCGCGTCTCAACTTCAAGACGCGTCGGCCTGAAGCCCGCGTCTCAACTTCAAGACGCGTCGGCCTGAAGCCCGCGTCTCAGCATCAAGGCGCGTTTAGCTCGAAACCCGCGTCTTAACATCAAAGCGCGTCGGCCCGAAGCCCGCGTCTCAATATCAAGGCGCGTTGGCTCGACGCTCGCGTCTCATCATCCAAGACGCAAGGGACTGAAGCTCGCGTCTCAGCATCCAAGGCGCGTCCGGCCTGAAGCACGCGTCTCAGCATCAAGGCGCGTTTTGTCTGAAATCCGCGTCTCAGTTGCAACCGCCCAGATCGTAGGGAGTCAGTTACCGCGCGTATGGCGGGTAGTGGCCCTCATTCAGGCGCATTTTTAGGGGGCACGATCACCCCCTAAGACCCCTATAAATAGCCCTGTTGGCTATGATGGAGGGGTCGATTGGTCGATTGGTGGAAGATTTGAATCCAGAGGGTCAGAAGATCAAGGCATCGAGAGAGAGAAGCCCGACGTCGACGACCGAGAGAGAGGAGATTCTTCAACAGGCTTACTGAGTACTAGCCTATCTTCGCCTACCTCCTCTTTGAGAGTTTGGTAGCCGGAGCTGAGTTACTCCCCCACCGGCCGAAGAGAAGACCCCCGACGGTCCAGGACGGTCATCTGGTCAACGGAGAACAAGATTCACTCTCCATCGCCACACGAAGAACCCAGCCTTAAACAAAGGGAAGATCCGAGCATCCTCCCTCCCTTGTAGTCGGAATATTGTTTTGTTGTAATCTTTCAACTGATTCAAGGAAATTTTACCGCAAAAAATCTCTTTTCCGCACCGTACAAGAGATGGCGACTCCGCTGGGGACTACATTCGTGACCGATGAGCACATCGTGGTGCAGGATGACGTTCTCCGTAAGGGGAAGATGGTCGAATCACTCGTCGTTGAGTTCGACCAGGCGAAGTATGAAGAGTTTCTCTCTTCTGGCTCCAAGAGCCCCAAGACCCGCGTCTGCCGCAGGGTCTCAACGACGCAGCCTCCCGAAGCCCAATCTGTGGCTCAACCAGGCGCTGCTGTCACCCTCTGTGCCGCGCCCAGTTCACGCGTCAACGCCTCCTCGAAGGCCCGCGTAACATCCAACGCCTCTGCTGCGATCAACAAGAACGCGCAGAACTCACGCGCCAACGCCTCTCTGAAGGCCCGCGTGGTCCACGGCACAACTGCTACTGCGATCGACCGCGTCTCGCAGAACGTCCGCGTCTCGCAGAACGCCCGCGTCGCGCAGAACACCCGCGTCAACGTCTCTCAAGAGACCCGCGTGGTGAACAGCCCTGGTTCTTCAAACCAGGAAGTTGTTGGCTTCTCTCCTCCTCCACGACGCAATCGAAATGCCGAGCGTCGACAAAGACGACGCGCGCGTCAACACTCGGTTGGAACCGATGGTTCTCTGACTGGGGTTGGACGCGGCGTTCAATATGATGCCTTGCCCGCACCTCGACCAGTGCGAAAAATCCGCGTTTGGCGACCAAACGCGAGACTCCTCAAGTTGAGTCTGCTGGAGATCAACTTACCAAACGCCGAAGCGAAGTTTCTGCGTCTCATCAAACGCAGGACGCATGCGTTCCCAGGCGTGGGGCCCAGCAGCCCATTATCTTCCAAGTCCCTCTGCTTCAACGCAGCGGACAACAGGGCGAGGACCGCGTCTCGTCTCAACAGAGACGCCAGACGCGCGTAACACCTCAAGTCTCTCTGCTTCAACGCAGCGGACAACAGGGCGAGGACCGCGTCTCGTCTCAACAGAGACGCCAGACGCGCGAAACACCTCAAGTCTCTCTGCTTCAACGCAGCGGACAACAGGGCGAGGACCGCGTCTCGTCTCAACAGAGACGCCAGACGCGCGTAACACCTCAAGTCTCTCTGCTCCAACGCAGCAGACAACAGTGCGAGGACCGCGTCTCGTCTCAACAGAGACGCCAGACGCGCGTGACGCCCCAAGTGTCTTGTCCCAACACAGTGGACACAGTGCGAGGACCGCGTCTCGTCTCAACAGAGACGCCAGACGCGCGTGACGCCCCAAGTGTCTCTGTCCCAACACAGTGGACAACAGTGCGACGACCGCGTCTTGTCTCAACAGAGACGCCAGACGCGCGTAACGTCCCAAGTCTCTCTGCTCCAACGCAGCAGACTGCAACGCGAGGACCGCGTCTCGTCTCAACAGAGACGCCAGACGCGCGTAACGCAACAGTGTGACCACCTCGTTTCTGAGACCTGCGTCCAGACAGCGCAACACACGACTTCCCCCCGTCTTCGACGCCGTGAGGCCAGTCTATTTAATCCCCCTCCCACGGATTTGAGGGATTATTTGACAAGGAAAAGAAGTGCCAATCAGGCCACTTCTTCTTGCTGCTGTCAACAACTCATCCAGATGCTCTCTGGATGCCATTGCGAATCAGGCGTTCACCAGCCGACTTTGATTAGACAGCTGACCCTGATTCCCCCGTCAGCTAAAAGAAGACGCTCCCACCGAAGGAGAACCTTCCCTGACGTTGAGTACCCGGAGCTTACTGCATATATGACAAGCAGAAGCAGGGGAAAACAACCAATGGTCAATTCAGAGGGGTCAGACTCTGAGCCAGAAGGGGTGTATCGACACACCCGTACCCGGACTGGAGCCATCACCCCAATTGACTACAATGCCCTATCCCGCGGCATTAGGGAAGATGATTCTCACTCAGTTGTGATAGAATCATGGGCTTCGAATTCTTCCGGTGGAAAGGAGGTTTCCGCCTACATGGCAGATGCTCCTGAGGACACAGCAGATGCTCCCGAGGAGACAACTAAGTATCTGGCCCGGATGCAGAAGCACCAAATGGAAGTACTCTCCTCTCAGCAGAGAACCATTGACGACCTCAAGCATATGCTTGAGAAATTGCTTGACGAGAGGGCAAGATCTCCTCCTAGAAGGCCAAGAACAAGAAGGGGAAGGAGAGAAAGTCCACCCTCCGATCCTTCCGAAAGGACACGACGGTCTACTCCAGATGTGTCCCAGCCTTCAGCGCATGCAGGAAGCAACCCGGACTCGGAGAAGGCTCAAAATCAAAGATGAGCCTATTGGAGCAACGACTCAATGCCCTTGCTAGTCGTAAAGATCTCCAAGAAGCTGGAGTGGTCCGGCCATATCCAGCCGAGTGGGACTTAGTCCCATACCCTCCTAGATTCAAGGCTCCAACTCTCCAAGCTTTCGACGGGAAGGGATCACCCAACCAGCATATCTACTACTTCAAATCCCAAACTGGGAATGTGGTAGATAACGACGCTATACTGGCGCGACTGTTCATTGGCACCCTGAAAGGGTTGGCCTTTGAATGGTTTATGAGGCTCCCGGAAGGCTCAATCAAGAACTGGGGCGACTTGGAGAAGCTGTTTCTAACACGCTTCTTCGAGGATGATTCGGAGGTTACAATGCCTACCCTTTTAGCTACCAAGCAGCGAAAGGGAGAGTCCGTTAAGTCTTTCGTAGAAAGATTTCGGAACACGGCACTCCGATGTCCGAGCGGCATGACCCAGGCCACCCTGGTGGAAACATGTCGCCACAATCTCCAAACCTCACTCCTTGCTCAGATAGGGGTTGCTGAAAGCCGCACCTGGAAACAGTTAGTCCAGCAAGGTGAACAGGCTGAGGAGATTGTTGCCCGCGTCAGAGCGGAAGAAGGCAAGCCCAGGCCAGAAAGGACGACGAGGCGTGCACCAGACACATCCCTCCAAACAAAACGGAAGGATAATTTGGCGACAGAGACCAAGTCTCCCGTCAAACCTCAGTCAGGCAGAGCAGGTGGCTCCTCCAGCCAACCCCGCGCCAACAAACAGTATTCCTTCAAGGAGGAACACGTCGATTCGCTCTTCAAACTACTCAACAAGAGCAATCGACTGAAGCTCCCTGAAATCAGGCGCCCGGAAGAAGTCGGCAAGACCGACAATCCCAACTACTGCCTGTACCATAGGATGCTCGGGCACCCTACCAAAAGCTGCTACGTCTTTAAGGACGTCCTCCAAGCCCTGATTGACGCGGAGGTATTAAAACTCCGGCCAGAGCAGAAGAAGATGTCGGCCAACATGACGTCGATGCTCCACTTTGGGACACGACCCCCGATGCCCGTGGGAGTGATATCTGTCCCGAAAGGAGAATTGAGAGTGGTCAATACAGACCCTCATCAGCAGCAGGAGAAAGGCTTGGTACCCGTCCCTACACCTCAAGGGGAAATCATGTGGATCCACCCTGACCTCGTCGACGAGCAACAATGGACGACTGTGACCAACAGGAAGTCCAAAGGCAAGGGGAAGGCATCATCTTGCCACGTGATCTGCGCTTCTTCCCGGGAAGCAGACGCTGATGTTCCTTCGCTGACCGACTCAGAAGAGGAAACAATAGTCCTGGCGGCAGAGCCCAACCAACCGACAGCAGGCACCCGTTCAGGGCAGGCGTACTTGAAGCAGTACGGCGAAAAGGCGGTGGTCCCTCCTCAACCAGCTGTAGAGCCAGCTCAGCCCTCCACAAAACCACCCGTGGAGAAACAGAAAGAAACTCGGTTTTCTCGGGTTCTTTCCAGAAGTGCAGCGGAAGGATCTTCGACATCTTACCGCTTCGATGTTCTGGCTCAGTTAGCCAACATCCCGGCACGCATTACCTTGTATGAGCTCCTGAGGCTATCTAAGTCAACCAGAGAGGCTCTACAAGAAGCCCTGACGAACACTGAGGTCTTTCTGACCCATGTACCGAGAGAGAAAGATGTAGAGGATTGCCTCCACACCTCTCCAAATGTTCCCTGCATCTCTTTCACAAAAGATGACATGCAGGTTAAAGGGAAGCATGACCGACCCCTATACTTCACGGGGTATATCGGGTCATCCGAGGTGAATCGCATTCAGGTAGACCCTGGGTCAGCACTAAGCATCATACCTCGCCGGGTCATGCAATTTCTGGGCATTCCTACCCATCGTCTGAGCCCTACCCAGACGACTATTTATGGGTTAATGCCAACAGCTCCCGCCCGATGGGGAAGATCAAGCTCAAATGCCGGATCGGGAGCCTCAAATCAGAAGTAACGTGTTACGTCATTGACGCTGACACATCTTACAACCTGTTGCTGGGACGACCATGGATTCACCAAAATTCCATTGTTCCCTCCACTCTCCATCAAGTCATGAAATACATCGACGAGAGCGGACAGGTCCGAACGTTGATTGCCGAAAGGCATCCGTTCAAAGGGGTCGAGAATTACTTCACGGATTCCCTCTTATATGAGGAGACTAATGAAACCCCGCAACCAGAGGAGCCAGACTCTGGTAATGAAGCTGACGTCGAGCCTGAGGAAGAAGAGTGCCTGTGGGAGCTAGAACCACTTGTAAAGAGCACTAATAAGCTCGATGTTGATACCGCCGACGATACAGGCGGTTGGTATATTAATGAAGATTTAGATTTCGCGTATTTTCCTGCGTGTGAGTCTGATTCAATACCGTCGGATACTAGCACCAACGTAGATGAGGATGTCTGGTCGGCAATGGATGCTTTGACATCATTGCATGTACCAATAAAATCATCCTTCGGGACGTACCAGGATGATGGCGACGCACAAAAGTCTGTATTCCTGGTTCCAGCCAGACGAAAAGGCCAGAAACCAATCCTCTTTGGACGAATTTCGTCTGAACCAGCACTCTATGGAGAATCAGAAGGTGAAGAGGAGCCCCCACAGTTCAATCACTATGAACCGAGAACGCTCAAGATGATGAAGCGTATGGGATACGATCTAGCCAATGGACCCGGATTGAACTTCGGCAAAGGAAGGAGATCATTGCTTCGATCTTTTGTGCCGAAAGGGAAAGCACCTGATTATTATCATCAGACGCGCCGGGGGTTGGGTTATGTATCAACTCCAGTGCCATCAGCCTCTGATTCGGAGAGACTGTCAAGCCACGACCACTCATCAGGCACGTCATCGTGGGAATCGGATGTCAGTGTCGGCAACATCTTCAAAGAACTTTCAATAAATATGGTTTCAACAAGTCATCTGGAAGATGAAGATGAAGAAATGATCCAGTCGGATACAGACCCTTGGATCAAACATTTGAATGCTCTTTGGGATATCCGCTTTGAACAGCGTGAGCCACCCACAGAAGACAAGGTTGTTCAGATTAATCTGGGGGATGAGGCTAATCCTAAGCCCATCTTCATAAGTGACGGCCTGTCACCTTCGGAGAAGAAGGATCTTATATCTCTTGTACAAGAGTACATAGACGTCTTCGCCTGGAATTACGAGGACATGCCTGGACTTGATCCTCAAGTGGCTATGCACCGCCTCAACATCAATCCGGACGTAAAACCTGTCAAACAACAGCAGCGACGGTTCCGTCCCGAAGTAATGGAGGCAATCCATCAGAAGTCAAGAAGCTTATTGACTCTGGCTTTATCAGGGAGGAACAGCATCCCGATTGGGTAGCCAACATCGTACCCGTTGCCAAGAAGAACGGGAAGATCCGGATCTGCATCGACTTCCGCGATCTAAACGAGGCCTGCCCCAAAGATGAGTTCCCGTTGCCAATCACAGATGTCATGATTGACAATACATGCGGGTTCGAGCGAATGTCCTTTATGGACGGATTCTCAGGATACAATCAAATCAAGATGTACCCTGACGACGAGAAGCATACCTCCTTCAGGACACCTCTAGGAGTATACTGCTACACCGTCATGCCCTTCGGACTAAAGAATGCAGGGGCAACATACCAAAGGGCTATGAATGCCATTTTCCACCAGCAGATACGCAAAACGGTGGAGTGCTATGTCGATGACATCGCGGTGAAAAGCCGCACTACAGGAGATCACATAGCGGATCTAAAAGCGGTCTTTGACATCATGCGGGCTCATCAATTGAAGATGAATCCCACCAAATCATTCCTGGGGGTAGCCAGCGGCAAATTCCTAGGGTTTGTTGTAACCTCTACCGGAATTCATTTGGATCCGGAGAAGGTTCGCGCCATTCAGGAAATGCAACCTCCAAGAAGCCTCAGGGAGCTCAGAGGATTGCAGGGACGACTGGCATACATCCGCAGATTTATTTCAAATCTCTCCGGAAGATGCCAACCCTTCGCTAAGCTGATGAAGAAGGGAGTCTCGTTCATATGGGACGACGCTTGCCAGCAAGCATTCGAGGAGATCAAACGATACCTCACCCAACCACCAGTACTTGCAGCTCCGGTATCCGGAAAACCCTTCCTGGTGTACGTCCGATCGATGGATCATTCTTTGGGAGCTCTACTAGCTCAGAATGATGACCAAGGACGAGAACAAGCGATCTACTACCTCAGTAGAACAATGATCGGGGCTGAACATCGGTACAACCCGATCGAGAAGGAGTGTTTGGCCTTGGTGTTCGCCATTCAGAAAATGCGACACTATCTGATAGGCCAAACCATAAATGTCATCTCAAAAGTCAACCCCCTGAGGTTGCTTATGACAAAGCCTTCATCATTGAATGGCCGGCTGGCGAAATGGGCTATATTGCTCTCTCAATATGAGATGCACTTCCTGCCACAGAAGGCCATTAAAGGACAAGCGGTGGCGGACTTCTTAGCTGAACACCCAGATCCGAGGGTAGCCAAACTTTATGAGGATCTCCCAGATGAGGTCGCTGAAGTATGCCTGACTCAGGCAACATTCGAAGGACAAGTGTGGCAACTTTTCTTCGATGGTGCATCAAGGGCAAGCCCAAAGGGACACACAGTAGCGGGGTAGGAGTAGTACTCGTCTCCCCACAAAACTACGTGATCCCCGGGCTATCTCGTTAACCGAACCCTGTTCCAACAATGTGGCGGAATACAACGCTCTCCTGATTGGGATGCAATTCGCCGATGAGATTGGCGTTAAAAATCTCGAGGCGTACGGTGACTCCAAACTCATCGTCAGCCAAGTTCGTGGAGAGTATGAGGTCAGGCATGAAGATCTAGTACCGTACTACAACGCGACAATCCACATGGCGGAAAAGTTTTCAAACTTCTACATTGACCATGTGCCGCGAAGCCAAAATGCGCATGCAGATGCCCTCGCATCTCTCGCAGCTTCCCTAGCTCTCCCAGCAGGAACAATGGAGAAAGTATTCGTCTATAGCCACGACCTATACTGTCCAAAAATTTCCCCCGGAAACTACCCAGGGTCAACAGGAGATCGTCGCGGTAAAGAAACACTTGAAGTGTCAACCGCTCCAGAACTTAAAGACTGGCGATTTCCCTATATTGATTATGTCTTATACGGCATCCTGCCTGAAGACGCCAAAGAGGCGGCCGCCATTCGGAGGAAAGCCCCCAAATTTACTATAATGCGATCACGCGAACACTGTACCGTCGATCGCATGACGGGATCCTGCTCCGGTGCCTCTCATCAAAAGAAGCCCGTGAAGTGTTGAAAGAAGCCCACGATGGTACGTGTGGAGCTCATCAACCTGGCCCGAAGCTGGCAAACAGACTCCAAAGATTGGGGTACTACTGGCCCAAAATGGTCGCCGATGCCGTCGCTTACGCCAAAAGATGTCATGCCTGTCAAATACATGGCGATTTCATCCATCAGGCACCAGGGTACCTCCACTCTACGACCTCTACTTGGCCGTTTGAAATGTGGGGGATGGACGTGGTCGGCCCCATCAGCCCACCATCATCGAAAGGACATCGGTTCATTCTAGCAATAACCGATTACTTCTCCAAGTGGGCCGAAGCTGTTCCTCTAAAAGAGGTAAAATCGTCTAACGTGATCAAGTTCGTGAAACATCACGTTATCTATCGCTTCGGTGTGCCTCGGCGGATCGTCCATGACAATGGACCCCAGTTCATCAGCCAGGCTTTCCAGAGATTCTGTGCCAAGTTCAGAATCCAGAGTGTGTCTTCAACAGCATACTATCCTCCCGCCACGGCCTCGCGGAAGCTTTCAATAAGACTATTGGCAAGCTTCTCAAGAAATTCGTCTCGAAAAGTCAACGAGACTGGGACGATAAGTTGGGTGAATGCTTATGGGCATATCGCACGACCGTGCGAACCCCAACTAAAGCCACGCCATTTTCCTTGGTGTACGGATGTGAAGCTGTCCTCCCACTGGAAATTCAAATTCCATCTCTACGCGTCGCCCTGACCGCCGAGATGACGACAGAGGAGAAGTATCGACAGCGACTCCAAGAACTGGAGGCCTTAGACGACAAGCGTCTGCAGGCCCAGCAGCAGATCGAGCTTTATCAAGCTCGCATCACCAGAGCCTTCAACAAGAAAGTCAAGACGCGAACTTTCAAGAAAGGCGACCTTGTCTTAGCCGTCCGGAGACCCATGGTCATGACGCACAAGACGAAGGGAAAATTCCAACCCAAATGGGAAGGACCATTTGTAGTAGAGTCGGTCTACTCGAATGGATCGTATCGTCTCATAACCTCTAATGGCGATACACTCATGATGCCAATCAATGGCAAATTCCTGAAGAAATACTATCCCTAGATGGTGTTCTTCTGCCGATCAAGTTAATACCACACCTCTGATCAAACATCCGACGCCTTCGACGGCTAAGGATAGAGGAAAACGTTGGCATTTAAGCCCAACATAAATCCTCGACAACTCATCATGCTGAGGGAAATAGCATGACTAGCCCAACTCAAACGGTAGTTGGTAAAGGCATCTCAAATCCGTTGATAGCTGAGGGTTTGCTAAAAATCCTGCCGATCAAGTTAAAACCACACCTCTGATCAAACATCCGACGCCTTCGACGGCTAAGGATAGAGGAAAACGTTGGCATTTAAGCCCAACATAAATCCTCGACAACTCATCATGCTGAGGGGAATAGCATGGCTAGCCCAACTCAAACGGTAGTTGGTAAAGGCATCTCAAATCCGTTGATAGCTGAGGGTTTGCTAAAAATCCTAAGTGGACCTAATTCCACTCTCTCCTCCAAAATCTCTTACCAATTCTCATCCATAGAATGGTAGGACCACAAAATGCAAACATTACTACGTTAAACACTATACCTCTGGTAATGAATACTCCTTGTCGAGTACAAGCCCCGCTTGTTACCTCTACATAGAGCAGCAAACTTAAAAATTGCCAAGTTAACACTATACCTCTGGCATTTCAAATTCCACTTGTCAATTCTCATCAATAGAATGACAGGTCCTCAAATTGCTCCTATCAGAGCCAATTCTTGTCAAGTTAATATCACACCTCTGACAAACTACTGTTTAAGTTAACATTACACCTCTAAGCAGTATACCAGGTGCCCGTCAAGTTAATATTACACCTCTGACAGTCACCCTTTCTTCAGACTTCCATATCGAAGCTGAAATGGACGATGCCAAGTTAACACTACACTTCTAGCATCCGAGTCATTGCTAAGTTCAACAATACACCTATGGCTATGACCTTTCCTCGACTTCCTTAAGCCGAGACGAACGATGCCAAGTTAACATTACACTTCTAGCATCCGAGTCATTGCTAAGTTCAACAATACACCTATGGCTATGACCTTTCCTCGACTTCTTCAAGCCGAGACGACTAATGCCAAGTTCAACATTACACCTCTAGCATTACCCTCACTGTTAAGTTAAACATCACACCTATGACAGTGACACCCTCAGTTTTCTCTTATAAAACTGAGATGATTGATGAGTTAAGTTAACATCACACCTCTAACTCATGTCCTTGTCAAGTTAACATTACACTTCTGACAAGACTATTTCCAACCCGTTAAGTTAATATCACACCTCTAACGGTAAGGACTTCCCTAGATTCCCCCGCGAGTCTAGTTTCATTTGATATTCTCCCCAACAGAATATCGAATTCATTCTGGAGGCATTGTTGGTTAACATTACACCAATAAACAATGTTTCCATCAACATCCCCAGCTGATCTGAAATCAAGTTAAGCACAAATCCTTGATAAAAGTTCATCTTTCCCGGGGGTACGAACTCCACCTGTCACTTTCTTCCACAAAGTGGCAGGTCCACCAAAAATCACCTCTGTCAAGTTAAGCTTACACCTCTGACAGTGTCATGAAAGTTCTTGGAACAAGATCTTTCCTCAATACTTTTGACTTATTAAGATTATGATTATAATTTTGATAAAGATCAAAAGACTTCCTTGCTCCTACATGTCCAACCAAAGGCAAAGAGTTCGAGACAAAAGAAGTAAAAAGGAGGGTGTCACTTTTATTTATATCCAAAAATATGAAAGTGATACAAAAACGCTCTCTTATACAAATAAGATTGAGCGTTACAAAAAAAAAAGGGGGGAGAGGAGAAGGCTAAAAATCTCGATCTGGTAGAGAACGGATGCGCTCCCTGAGACGATGCATCTCATGCTGACGTGTCTTCTCAGCCTCCATCATGGCCTGGACCCGCAGCTCCTCTTCAGATAGGCAGGGTTTTTCAGCCAGCTGGGCTCGCAAAGTCTCCAATCTGGAGAGATGAACGGACTGGCTCTCTTCAGCCTGTGCCCTCGCAGCCTGCTGCTCTTCTAGCTTCTTCTTAAGAGCGACGAGCTTCTCTTCATTGACAGCTAGCATGGCTTGGGCTTTAGCAATAGCAGCCCGAGCATTGGTAATAGCAAGCTCTGTGGTCTGCATGACGAGCTCAGTTTCCCCTGAATCCTCAATCAGCTTTTGACATTCAGCCTGGGAACGTTCAAGGTTACTGACCTCTTCAGCAATTTGCATTTCCACTTCCTGTCGCTCTTGCCTTTGGGCAGAAAGGAGGCTATCCAGGATGACTTGGGTTTCGTGGAGGGAGTCAGCTTCGTCTAAAGACTTCAGCTCTTTCAGGTCACTCTCCAATTGATCCACCACCCGCATACATGCCTGAGCAAGAGGAGGGCCCCCGACTAGCTCGATGTTCTCGGCCACATTCCCGAGAAATCTCCGGGCAAAGTCAAAAGAACGACGCCCAGAAAGGATAAAGTCGATGCACGATCGCATCGCTTCAAAGAACTGCCGCACCGTACTGCGCGTCAGGAAGTCCACGCTGTCATCACCCGGAACGCTCCCCGACCCCCTTTCTATCTCAGAAGAAGGGATGTAAGCCGGCTCTTTTTGCACAGAAGTCATGCTGACTGTTGATACGGCAAGAGCGGAACCGGCCACTGGTGCTTCCAGAGGTGCTATCCTGCGGGAACTTCGCGACCAATGATGGAGTGGCAAGCACGATTTCCTCAGAAACTTCATTTGAGACTTGAGCGTGCGATCTTCTGGGAGTGGACCTGCCTTCACCTGGACCTCCTCGACCTCAGCAGTGGCTTCCTCCTCTGGCAGAGTGGAAGGCTCCCCAGTCTCAGCAGCTGCCCCCTCTGAAGGCATCTCAGCAGTTGAGGCCTCAATACCCTGGGGTCCGGTCAACTCTCTCACCATCTCATCAATATGTGAGGAGGTTATAGCTCCGACGTCTCCGGCTGGCCCTACAATATAAAATGAAAAACGTCAAGGCATTTTCTTCAACATGCAAAGAAAAATTGGACAGAAGGTGGAAAAGGTACCTTCAACAGGAATAGCCGCCACTGATGGTGCAGACGATGATTCGCCCACATACATCTCCTCCTCTGAGATATGAAAGAACTTACTTTGATCAGGAGAAGCGGGTTCACCACCATAGTCAACCTTGTCCTCAAACATGCTTGCCCCTGAGAGCGAAGAAGACGACGGCTCCGGAGAATCCACAATCGGAGCCTGGCCTCCAATCACTCCAGTAGTAGGACTAGGGTCGGCGGGCCCTAAGACTGGAGATAAAGACGCTCGGAGACCCCAACTGCTGTGCCTCCTCTCCCCTTTCCTGAGCAGAAGGAGATTTGAGCTGAGCTGCAACTCCCAGAATCTCAACATTTGCATCACCCACCACTTCAATCTCTGGAGATGTGACATCAGCAGCAACAGCAGATTGCTCGATGAACTCCCCTTCCTCCACAACCTCGCGGTGCCTGTGGTGCGACCTAGGAGCACGAACTAGAGGGAGTAAATCCCCCTCTTCCGGAGGTTCCGCAACTGTGACAAAAAGGTCTTCAGGAAGCGCCTCAACTCCAGCAGAGATGGCTCCGGATTGAGAGACTTCAGACGCCAAGTCCCTCCTAACCTTCTTTGGGGCTGGTTCAACAATAGGAGTAGAGCGTTGATGACGCTTACTCGCCAACTGCTTAGACCTCTTTGCTGGTGGCTCCGCCCTCGTTGCTGGAGGCTCCGCCCTTGTCACTGGTGGTTCCGCCCTCGTCGCTCGTGGCTCTGCTCTCGGTGGTCGTGGCTCTGTAGCTTGTGGATCCCTCCTCGTCCTTCTCCCGACCTCCTTACGAGCTCTCCGGTACTGCTCTACGACTCTCGTTGGTTTTCCGGACTCTGTCCTTCCCTCGAGACTTGCATTGATGCTCTCGATACATGAAGATGCCGGAAGAAAGTCTGGTGTCTGGACGGCCTGGGAGTACCAAGTACAATAGCTTAGACTCATCTGGCACTTGGGCGCTTCGAGAGGTAGACGGAAGGTTGTTCCTGTCCCTCCAGCCACACTATAGTACCAGGCCCGAGCACCCTCGAACAAGTTCCCTTCGAAGGCGAGATAAGCATTTGGGTTCCCGATATAGAGCTGGTCATAGCCGAACTGTCGAGCGAAGCGATTCGGCATGTATGGCTCAATGGTGCATGATGTCCCTTGTCGATAAAGCATGTACCCGGGCCGAATATTGAGCAACCACCAGAAGGCTCCGGGGATAACCTCGTGAAATCATCTGGGCCTGCGGAATCGACAAGTAGATCGCCGCAGGATGCACCAGGAATCCGGAGGAGGCAACGATTGAGCTGATAGTTTGTCGGGGCTGAAAGACGCTTCCGGATATAATATATGTAAGGATCCTGCCACCTCGAACCCTCCAATCGCTGTATGAAGGGGACGGAGTCCTCCTTCCAACGCACCGCCGTCATCAAAGAGGGGCAGTGCATCACATACCAGGCCATAAGGTATGTGTAAGGCAGCTCAACCCGAGGATTGGGACGCTTCACCACTGGATTCCCCTCTGCGTCCGTGAGCGGCTTTCCCTCGGAATCCACAGTTTTTGGCGGCTCACAAAAGCTTTTAGCCAGCGCCCGCAGCCGCTCTGAATACCAGCCACCACGGTCGGGAGAAGAGCTATAGGGTTGCCATGGGCCAGAAGCACCGCCGGATACACCACGTCGGCAACTATAACTTCATGTGGCAGCGTGGGCACCACACAACGCTTTAGCCACAGCATCAGAAAACCCGCCAGCAGCGCCCGATCGGAGATAGGAGTCCGGGCTTGGTGGTGGAAGCTTTCAAAAACCAAGTCGGGGTCGAAACCATCTTCGTTCGATTCTGTGGTGTAGAACTTCTCGGGAGCCTGGTCAATCCGGTCTTCGATCTCCCTATCAGTGCTGGGAGCCAATCGGGTGATCAAGTGGTCTTTGGTGTTCACATTGTTGAACAAATAACTGGCCCAAGACAGATACGTGACCCCCTGCGACCGCCATTTGGTGATCTGACCGCAGATATGGAAGTGACAGAGCACTTCCCAGTAGGTCTCGTATATGAGGGGAAACTCCTCCTTCACGTAGCGAAGCTCCACAGCGGTCGGGACATATTCTTCATAGGGCATGTCCCCTGTTACCAGTCCTGAGACCTCGTGCATCTCGTGTAAGGCAAGGCCCATCTCCCCTACTGGAGTAAAGAACGTCCCCGTCAAGGGATTGTAACGTTCTAGGATCCCAAAGAAGTTTTGAGAACTTTGAGGGATCCCCCACTGTACAGCCCTGACCGCTGGGTACAGTCCTATGCGCCTCAGCAAATCCCCGAGCTCGGTAAGGACAAAGCCAACCATTCTGCCCCACCAGTAATTCGCTGGGGAATAGACCCACCCATATGCACGGAACGCAACTGGATAGTCACCCTCCGCTGCCATGAACATGTTGAGGAAGGTGGCGCCAATGTGCGGTATCTCTCCAGACGGGACCTCCCTCTTGCGCGATCCAGGGAAAAGGCCGATAACTGACGCGTCATGGCCGTCATGACGGTGCACTTGGTGGTGGGAGCCCAGATCGCCAAGGGTAACCTCAGGAGCATATCGAGCGAGGTCAAACTCCATCTTCCGCGGGACGGACATATGCTGGTAATAGAACATAGGGTACATCCTATCCATGGCCGGGAGAAAGAACCTTCTGCCCCCTATTTGACGGAGCCATGTGTAAGTCCCTTCGTGCACACGATGGCCGCCATCGTGGATATGATCCCCGAAGAAGAAGGCGGGCTTCTTCAGCGGGATGCCGTCATCCGTGACGAATGCTGCATCGGTCATCAGCACTCGAAGAGTCCTCATCTCGACATTCGAGAGCTTCTTCTCACGAGCCGGCGACTGGTCGGCAGTTACAGGGGCAGTCCTTTGCAGCACAAAGGTCAGGTTCCGGTCAGCTCCACCTACATGCCCAAAATGGCGTATCTTGGGGAGTGAAGTAGCAGGTTGCGGTGCTGCAAAAAGATAAAGACACTTAAGTCAGATGCTTTACCAAAAGTAAAGAAAAATATGCTTTACCAAAAGTAAAGAAAAATACTAAGTGTTCTGCGTCCAAACGCAGAAAAGATACTGGACGCAGGAATCATCAAATCCGCGTCCAGACCCGCAAATCTGCGTCAAGAAGCACAGAACGCAAAGATTGAAGCCACTTATGAAATTCCAAGTACTTGGACTCAGACGCCAGATTCATCAAATTGGCGCCTGATGGCACAGAAACGCAAGGATCAAATCCGCGTTCTGCAAACCAAGACTTGTGAAATTTCAAAGTACTTGGACTCAGACGCCAGATTCATCAAATTGGCGCCTGATGGCACAGAAACGCAAGGATCAAATCCGCGTTCTGCAAACCAAGACTTGTAAAAATTCAAAGTACTTGGACTCAGACGCCAGATTCATCAAATTGGCGCCTGATGGCACAGAAACGCAAGGATCAAATCCGCGTTCTGCAAACCAAGACGTGGAATTTCAGAAGTACTTGGACTCAGACGCCAGATTCATCAAATTGGCGCCTGATGACACAGAACGCGAAGATCAAATCTGCGTTCTGCAAAGCTGCGTCCAGAGACCTTCACAGTTAGAGAAATTCTAAGTGAAGGACCCGAAGCACAGTTCTTGGGTGTCAGATTATCTAATCCGCGCCCCGGTTATCATCCCAAAGACTGCGTCTGGGGAATCAAACGCGCTTTAAGTCCTTAAGGGTCAGTTCTGCCTAAGGCACACTACCTTGGAGGCCTTGGAGGACGAAGTCCTGCGCAGAGGAGGAGACGCCCCTCCGGGCCTCGGTGGTGGTCGCCTTTGAGGAGGAGGCGGTCGGCTTGGTCTTTGGTGCCATGGCGAGTTTGGTCTGAAGCTAGGAAGAGAGTTCTTTTCTAAAATTCTCAGAGCAAGCGAATGCGGAGAAGAAGAAGAAGTTCTCCAAACAATTGCCTTTTATAGGCACGGGGATACGCAGAGATACGCGGCGCGTGACCCAAGGGACGCTGCAGCGAACCGTCGCTTGACGCGTGTAACAAATCACTGCCGGTGACGAAGATCATGCGTCGCAACCCCGCCGCGAATCAGAAGCCGACACGTGGAGCAGTTCATTTAATGAACCGCGAGATCCGCGCGCCAAAAGGCGAAATTTCGCCGTCTCCCCAGGCCAGCTGGCGGCGTCATCATGACAGCGTAAAGTTCGCGCCCAGAAAACGCACCGGACATGCCCCGTCAGCATCTCCAAGAATGCTTTCTGAAGGTCGCGTCCCCTCTAAGGAGTTCGCGTCTGACCAACATCGCGTCTACCCTATAGACGCTGCGTCTTCAAAGTGGCGTCTGCTTTTTCAAAAAGAAGCCTGCGTCCAGCCTCTTGCGTCTGCTTTCTAAAAAGGAGCCTGCGTCCAGTCTCTTGCGTCTGCTTTCTAAAAAGGAGCCTGCGTCCAGTCTCCTGCGTCTGCTTTCAAAGATGAGCCTGCGTCCAAGACAGTTCAACAGTACACTGGCGCCAACCGACAACCAAACTACTCCCAGCCAAAAACGCACCCGTGACAGACTAAAAAGCAATTGGGGAGGTCTAGGCTGTGTATCTAGACACTCAACACGATCGACTCTGATGGCTTCTAAGAGTTAAACAGTACACTCACGAAGACCAATTCCAGATAAGATCAAACCCGAAGCATCAACAGTCCAGTCACAAAGGCGAACGCGGCTTAAGTCCAAAGTATTCCAAAATCCGTCCCATTCAACTGCGGAATATTGGAAACTTTGGAGGGGGTTCTGTAGGCTGTCTAAAAAATGACACAGGCAAGCCACCAAAGAAGCAGTATCAAAGACGCAAAGGATTGAAGCCCGCGTCTCAACTTCAAGACGCGTCGGCCTGAAGCCCGCGTCTCAACTTCAAGACGCGTCGGCCTGAAGCCCGCGTCTCAGCATCAAGGCGCGTTTAGCTCGAAACCCGCGTCTTAACATCAAAGCGCGTCGGCCCGAAGCCCGCGTCTCAATATCAAGGCGCGTTGGCTCGACGCTCGCGTCTCATCATCCAAGACGCAAGGGACTGAAGCTCGCGTCTCAGCATCCAAGGCGCGTCCGGCCTGAAGCCCGCGTCTCAGCATCAAGGCGCGTTTTGTCTGAAATCCGCGTCTCAGTTGCAACCGCCCAGATCGTAGGGAGTCAGTTACCGCGCGTATGGCGGGTAGTGGCCCTCATTCAGGCGCATTTTTAGGGGGCACGATCACCCCCTAAGACCCCTATAAATAGCCCTGTTGGCTATGATGGAGGGGTCGATTGGTCGATTGGTGGAAGATTTGAATCCAGAGGGTCAGAAGATCAAGGCATCGAGAGAGAGAAGCCCGACGTCGACGACCGAGAGAGAGGAGATTCTTCAACAGGCTTACTGAGTACTAGCCTATCTTCGCCTACCTCCTCTTTGAGAGTTTGGTAGCCGGAGCTGAGTTACTCCCCCACCGGCCGAAGAGAAGACCCCCGACGGTCCAGGACGGTCATCTGGTCAACGGAGAACAAGATTCACTCTCCATCGCCACACGAAGAACCCAGCCTTAAACAAAGGGAAGATCCGAGCATCCTCCCTCCCTTGTAGTCGGAATATTGTTTTTGTTGTAATCTTTCAACTGATTCAAGGAAATTTTACCGCAAAAAATCTCTTT
>JAVJIF010033678.1:0-56509 GCA_038442645.1 Agave tequilana | reverse complement strand
AGAGCTGAATAGGGACCAAACGGGAGGAAAACATGGTTTTCAAGGCCGTGAATGGTGTTACATTGTTTTTTATGTACAATTACTAATAATTAGCCTTATTTCTAGTGTTAATGAGAAATTTTGACCAAAATCAAACTTTCAGTCCCGATTGGCCTAAACTAGGCATTATAATACCGATTAGGGCCCAAACAGGAGAAAAATGAGGTTTTTCAAGAGTCATTAGCAGTAGCACATAGTTTTTTCTGTATAATTATTACTAATTAAACTAGTTTCTAATCTTAATTGGAAAGTTTTTATCAAAAATCAAACTTTCAGCCTCGATTGGCCTAAACTACAACACCTTATAAGAGTCAATAGTGACTAAAACGGAGGAAAATGTGGTTTTTAAGGGCCGTAAAGGGTATTACATAGTGCTATATACAATTACTACTGATTAACCTTATTTCTAGTGTTAATTGGAAGTTTGACCTAAAATTGAAACTTTCAGCTCTTATTGGCCTGAATTAGGCCTTATAACAGCCTAATGGGTCTAATCAGAGAGAAAATACAGTTTTCAAAAGTCAGATTGTATTATATAGTTTTAGGTATAATTATTACTAAATAAACTTATTTCTAGTCTTAATTTAAAATTTTGACCAAAGTCAAACTTTCAGCCCTTATGCCTAAGGCCTGTACTAGGCCTTGTAAATCCGAATATGGCACAAATCGGAAGAAAACATGATTTTCAAGAGCTTAGAGTGGTATTACATAGTTTCTATGTACAATTACTACTAATTTATTTTATTTCTAGCGTTAATTGGGATTACTGACCTAAAGTCAAACTTGCATCTCCGATTGGCCTAGGCCGCCATATAAGAGCCGAACAAGGCCCAAACAGGGAGAAATGAGGTCTTCAAGGGTCGGGAGTAGTATTACATTATTTTTATGTGTTATTACTACTAATTAAACTTGTTTCTCATCTTAATTGGGAAGTTTTACCAAAAGTTAAACTTTCAGCCCCGATTGCCCTGAACCAGGTCTTATAAGAGCATATAGGGCCCAAACGGGGAGAAACCATGGTTTTCAGGATTCGGGAGTAGTTCACATAGTTTCTATGTATAAACTATAACTAATTAATTTGTTTTTATTCTTAATTGTAAGTTTGACCAAAAGTCAAACTTTCAGCCCCGATTTGCCAGAACTAGGCCTTATAAGAGCTAAATAGGGGCCAAACAAGAGGAAAATATGATTTTCAAAAGCTAAGAGTGATATTACATAGTTTCCATGTACAATTACTGCGAATTAACCTTGTTTCTAGTGTTAATTGGGAAGTTTAAGCAAAAATTAACCTTTAAGCCCTTGATAGCCTAAACTAGGCCTTATAAGAGCCGAATAAGATCCAAACGGGTGAAAAGGCGGTTTCCCATTAGGGCCCTATACTACTAATTAAAATTGTTTTAAGTTTTAATTAGGAAGTTTGAGCAAAAGTCTAACATTATGCCCTTATTGGCCTGAACTAGGCCTTATTAGAGCTGAATAGGGCCAAAACAGTGAGAAAACGTGATTTTTAAGAGCCGAGAGTAGTATTACAAAGTTTTTATATATAAAACTATAAATTAAACTTTTTTTATTCTTAATTTGGATGTTTGATCAAAAGTGAAACTTTCTGCCCTGATTAGCCTTATAAGAATAGAAAAGGGACTAAATGGGAAGAAAACATGGTTTTCAAGGGCCGTGAATGGTATTACATAGTTTTTATGTACAATTACTACTAATTAACCTTGTTTTCTGTGTTAATTGGGGAGTTTGATCAAGAGTCAAACTTTCAGCCCCGATTGGCCAGAACTAGGTCTTATAAAAGCCGAATAGGGACCAAAAGGGAGGAAAACATAGTTTTCAAGGGCTGTGAATGGTATTACATAGTTTATATGTACAATTACGACTAATTAACCTTATTTCTAGTGTTATTGAGAAGTTTGACTAAAAGTCAAACTTTCAGCCCTATTTGGTCTGGACTAGACCTTATAACATAAGAGCCGAATAAGATACAAACGAGAAAAACAAGGTTTCCAAGAGCAAGGAGAAGTAATACATAATTTTATGTATAATTACTACTAATTAAACTTGTTTCTCGTCTTAATTGAGAAGTTTTACCAAAAGTCAAATTTTCAGCCCCGATTGGTCTAAACTAGGCTTTATAGAGCCGAATAGGGACCAAACGGGCGGAAAACATGGTTTTCTAGGGTCATGATTGGTATTATATGGTTTCTATGTATAATTACTACTAATTAAACAGTTTGTAGTCTTAATTTTGAGAAGTTTTACCAAAAGTCAAACTTTTAGCCCCGATTGGTCTGATGTATGCCCTATAATAGCCAAATAGAGTCCAAACTTAAGGAAAACATGATTTTCAAGTGGTGAGAGTGGTATTACATAGTTTTTATGTACAATTATTGCTAATGAACCATGTTTCTAGTGTTAATTAGGAAGTTTGAGCTAAAATCAAACTTTCAGCCTTGGTTAGCCTAAACTAAGCCTTATAAGAGCCGAATAGGGCTCAAACAGGTGAAAATGCAGTTTTCAAGACCCAGAGTAGTGTTACATAGTTTTTTGTATAATTACTACTAAGTAAACTTGTTTTAAGGCTTAATTAGGAAGTTTGACCAAAAGTCAAACCTTATAAGTACATATTAGGGCCCAAACGGGAAGAAAATAAGGTTTTAAGAGTTAAGAGTGGTATTACATAGTTTCTATGTAGAATTAATACAAATTAATCTTATTTCTAGTTTTAGTTGGGAAGTTTAGCCAAAAGTCAAACTTTTAACCCTGATTGGCCTGAACTAGGCCATATCAGAGCCGAACAAGGCTCACACGGTAAGAAAACATAGTTTTCAAGAGCAAGTGAGCAAAATTACATAGTTTTTATGTACATTTACTACAAATTAACATAGTTTTCAAGTCAAACTTTTAGTTCTGATTGGTCTGAAATATGCCTTATAAGAGCCGAATAGGGCCTAAACAGGGAGAAATCGAGGTTTTCAGTAGCCGGGAGTAGAATTACATTGTTTTATGTATAGTTACTACAAATTAAACTTATTTCTATTCTTAATTAAGAAGTTTGATCAAAAGTCAAACTTTCTGCCTCGATTGCCCTGAACTCGGCGTTATAAGAACCGAATAGGCCCAAATAGAGAGAAAACGTGATTTTTCAAGAGCCTAGAGTAGTATTACATAGATTCTATGAACTTCTAATTAACCTTATTTCTAGTCTTAATCTAGAAGTTTGACCAAAAGTCATACTTTCAACCCGATTTACCTGAACTATGCCTTTGAAGAGCCGAATAGGGCCCAAACGGGGAATAAATATGGTTTTCAAGAGCGTTGAGTAGTATTATATAGTTTTTATGTAAATTTACTATTAATTTAATGTGTTTCCAGTATTAATTGGGAAGTTTGACCAAAAGTAAAACTTTCAAGCCCCGATTGGCCTGAACTAGGCCTTGTAAGAGCCGAATGAACCCAAACGAGAGAAAGAGTTTTCAAGAGCCATGAGTGGTATTATATTGTTTTTATATATAATTATTGCTACTAATTAACCTTGTTTCTCGTCTTAGTTGGAAAGTTTAACTTTCAGCCCCGATTGGCTTGAACTAGGGCCTTATTAGAGTCGATTAGGACCCAAAATGGGAGGAAAACAAGGTTTTCAAGAGATGTGAATGGTATTACATTGTTTCTATGGACAACTACTGCTAATTAACCTTGTTTCTAGCGTTGATTGGGAAGTTTGACCAAAAGTCAAATTTTCAGCTAATTGGCGTGAACTAGGCCTTATAAGAGCCGAATAAGGCGCAACAGGGAGAAAATGCAGTTTTCAAGAGCTGATAATTGTATTACATAGTTTTAATGTATAAGTACTACTAATTAAACTTATTTCTAGTCTTAGTTTGGAGGATTGATCAAAACTCAAACTTTCTGCCCAGATTGGCCTGAATAAGGCCTTATAAGGAAGGGTCAAATATGACTTAAACGGGAAGAAAACATGATTTTAAAGAGCCAAGAGTAGTATTACATACTTTTTATGTTCAATTCCTACAAATTAAACTTGTTTTTAGTCTTAATCTGACTTTTAGCCCCGATTGGCCTTAATTAGGCATTATAAAAGCCAAATAGGGCACAAAGTGGAGAAAACATGATTTTCAAGGGCCGGGAGTAGTATCCCATAGTTTTTATGTAAAATTGCTACTAATTGAACTTGTTTCTATTCTTAATCGGGAAGTTTGACCAAAAGTCAAACCTTTAGCCCTGATTGGCCTAAACTACACATTATAAGAGCTGATTAGGGCCCAAACCGGAGGAAAACATGGTTTTGAAGTGCTGAGAGTGGTATTACATAGTTTTATGCACAATTACTGCTAATTAACCTTATTTCTATTGTTAATTGGAAGTTTGACCAAAAGTCAAACCTTCAGACCCGATTGGCCTGAACTGCACATTATAAGAGCTGAATAGGGCCTAAACCGGAGGAAAACATGGTCTTCAAGTGCTGAGAGTGAAATTACATAGTTCTATGTACAATTACTGTTAATAAACCTTATTTCTATTGTTAATTGAAAGTGGTCAAGCTTTCAACCCTTATTGGCCTGAACTGGGCCTTATAAGAGCTGAATAGGGCCTAAACGGGGAGAAAACGAGATTATCAAGAGCCAAAAAAAGTATTACATAGTTTTATATATAACCACTATAAATTAAACTTGTTTTTATTCTTAATCTGAAAGTTGACAAAAAGTCAAACTTTCAGCCCCGATTGGCCTGAACTCGGCCAAATAAGCGCCAAATATAGCCCAAACTGGAGGAAAACATGGTTTACAAGAGCTGAGAGTGGTATTACGTAGTTTCTATGTATAATTACTGCAATTAATCCTGTTTCTAGTATTAATTGAAAAGTTAAACCAAATATCAAACTTTTAGCTCCGATTGGTTTGAACTCGACCTTATAAGAGCTAATAGGGCCCAACGGGGAGAAATTACGGTTTTCAAGATCTGGGAGTAGTATTTCATAATTTTTATGTTTATCACTACTAATTAAACTTATTTCTAGTCTTAGTTAGAAAGTTTGATCAAAAATCAAACTTTCAGGCCCGATTAGCCTGAACTAAGCCTTATAAGAGCCGCATATGGCCCAAATGGGAAGAAAACATGGTTTAAAGAGCCAAGAGTTGTATTACATAATTTTTATGTACAATTACTACTGCCTAAACTTGTTTCTAGTCTTAATTTGAAAGTTTTAACTAAAAGTCAAACTTTCAGCCACGACTGGCCTGAACTAGTTATTATATGAGCTGAATCGGACCCAAACGGGGAGTAGTATTACATAGTTTTTAGGTATAATTACTACTAATTAAACTTGTTTCTAGTATTAATTGAAAAGTTTGGCCAAAATCAAACTTTCAGCCTTGATTGGCCCCAATTAGGCCTTATAAGAGCCGAATAGGGCCAAAAACAGGGAGAAAACATGGATTTCAAGAGCCTGCAGTAGTATCACATAGTTTTTATGTATAACCACTACTAATTAAACTTGTTTTTATTTTTAATTTGAAAGTTTGACCAAAAGTCAAACTTTCAGGCCCGATTGGGCTGAATTTGGCCATATAAGTGCCAAATAGGATCCAAACCCTAGGAAAACATGGTTTTCAATAGCTGAGAGTGGTATTATAATGTTTCTATGTACAATTACTACAATTAACCTTATTTTTTATTCTAATAAGGAAGTTTGACCAAAAGTCAAACCTTCAACCCTTATTGGCCGGAACTAGGCCTTATAAAAGAGCTGAATAGGGTCTAAACAAAAGGAAAAACATGGTTTTCAAGAGCTAGAGTGGTATAACATAGTTTCCATGTACAATTACTACTAATTAACCTTATTTCTAGTGTTAATCAGGAAGTTTGACCAAAAATCAAAATTTCAGTCCCGATTGGCCGAAGTAAGTCGTATAATAGGCGAATACAGTCTAAACGGGGAGAAAATGAGGTTTTCAAGAGCTGGGAGTAGTATTGATAGTTTTTATGTATAATACTCTAAATCAAACTTGTTTTCTATTCTTAATTTGAAAGTTTGACAAAAAGTAAATTTTCAGCCCCGATTGGCTTGTCTAGGCCATGTATCCAATTCGCCCTATTTGATTAGTTCATGTTATAAAAAATCGGGTTGGAATTATCCGAGTCAAATGTGGTCTGCCTGTAGTATTCCAGTTTTAGGTGTATCAGTTATATGTAGAATTCTTGTACAGTTGGTAATTAGAATAACTCAATTATATAACAATAACAATAATCAGTATCGATTATTATTATAATCATAAGAGCTGATTAGGGACTAAACGGGAGGAAAACATGACTTTCAAGGGCCGTGAATGGTATTATATAGTTTCTATGTACAATTAATACTAAACGGGAGGAAAACATGACTTTCAAGGGCTGTGAATGGTGTTAATTGGGAAGTTTGACCAAAAGGCAAGTTTCAGCCCTTATTGGCCTTAGCTAGGCCTTATAAGAGCAGAATATGGTTCAAACTGGGAGAAAATGCGATTTTCAATAGCCAGGAGTAGTATTACATAGTTTTTATGTATAATTACTACTAATTATACTTATTTCTGGTTTTAATTAGAAAGTTTTAGCAAAAGTCAAACCTTCAGCCCTTATTGGCCTAAACTAGGCCTTATTAGAGCCGAGTAGGGCCCAAACTGGAGGAAAACATGATTTTCTAGATCTGAGAGTGAGATTACATAGTTTTTGTGTACAATTGCTACTACTAATTAACCTTATTTCAGCCTCTATTGGCCTGAACAAGGAGTTATAAGAGCCGAATAAGGCACAAACGGGGAGAAAATATGGTTTTTAAGAGCCGAGAATAGTAATACCTAAATTATATATATAATTGCTAGTAAATAAACTTATTTTCAAGTCTTAATTGGTAAGTTTTTACCAAAAGTAGACTTTCAACCCAGATTGGCCTGAGCTAGGCCTTATAAGAGTCGAATAGGGACAAAACGGGAGGAAATTATGGTTTTCAAGGGCTTTGAATGGTATTATATAGATTATATGTACAATTACTACTAATAAACCATGTTTCTTGTGTTAATTGAGAAGTTTGATCAAAAGTCAAACTTTCAGGCCCGATCGGCTCTATAAGGCCTAGTTCAGGCCAATAAGGGCTGAAAGTTTGACTTTTGGTCAAACTTTTTAATTAAGACTAGAAATAAGTTTATTTAGTAATAATTATATATAAAAACTATATAATACTACTCCTGACTTTTGAAAACTGTATTTTCTCTCTGATTGGACCCATTAGTCTCTTATAAGGCCTAATTCAGGCCAATAGGAGCTGAAAGTTTCAATTTTACTCAAACTTCTCAATTAACACTAGAAATAAGGTTAATCAGTAGTAATTGTACATAGCACTAGATAATACCTTTTATGGCCCTTAAAAATCATATTTTCCTCCCGTTTAGTCACTATTCGGCTCTTACAAGGTGTAGCTTAGGCCAATCGAGGCTGAAAGTTTGATTTTTGGTAAAACTTTCCAATTAAGATTAGAAATTAGTTTAATTAGTAATAATTATATAGGAAAACTATGTGCTACTGCTAATGACTCTTGAAACCTCATTTTCTCCCTGTTTGGGCCCTAATCGGCTATTATAATGCCTAGTTTAGGCCAATCGGGCCTGAAATTTTGACTTTTAGTCAAACTTTCTCATTAACACTAGAACAAGGCTAATTAGTATTAATTATACATAAAAACAATGTAACACCATTCACGGCTTTTGAAAACCATGTTTTCCTCCCGTTTGGTCCCTATTCGGCTCTTATGAGGCCCAGTTCAGGCCAATCGGGGCTGAAAGTTTGACTTTTAGTCAAACTTCTCAATTAAGACTAGAAACTAGTTTAATTAGTGGTAATTATACATAAAAACTATGTATTACTACTTCCGGCTTTTGAAAACTATATTTTCTCCCCGGTTGGACCTTATTAGGCACTTATAAGGACTAGTTCAGGCTAATCAGGGCTGAAGTCAAACTTTCCAATTTAATATTAGAAACAAGGTTAATTAGTAATAATTGTACATAGAAACTATACAATACCACCCTCAGCCCTTGAAAACCATGTTTTCTCCCGTTTGGGTCCTATTCGGCTCATATAAGGTCTAGTTCAGGCTGATCGGGGCTGAAAGTTTGACTCTTCATAAAATTTGTCAATTAAGACTAAAAACTAGTTTAATTAATAGTAATTATGCATAAAAACTATGTATTATTACTCTCGGCTCTTGAAACCTCGTTTTCTCCCCGTTTGGGTCTTAATCGGCCATTATAAGGTCTTGTTCAGGCCAATCGGGACTGAAAGTTTCACTTTTGGTAAACTTCTCAATTAAGACTAGAAACTAGTATAATTAGTAGTAATTATACATAAAAACTATATATTACTACTCCTGACTTTTGAAAACTGTATTTTCTCCCCGTTTGGACCCTATTAGGCTCTTATAAGGCCCTTTTCAGGCCAATAGGGCTAAAAGTTTCAGTTCTGGTCAAACTTTCCAATTAACACTAGAAAAAAGGTTAATCAATAGAAATTGTACATAGAACTACGTAATACCATTCTCGGCCCTTGAAAATCATGTTTTACTCCCGTTTGGTCCCTATTCGGCTCTTATAAGGCATACTTCAAGCCAATCGGAGCTAAAAACTTGACTTTTCGTAAATTTCTCAATTAAGACTAGAAACTAGTTTAATTAGTAGTAATTATACATAAAACTATGTATTACTACTCTCAGCTCAAGAACACCTCGTTTTCTCCCCGTTTGGGCCATAATCGGCTATTATAAGGCCTAGTTCATGCCAATCGGGGCTCAAAGTTTGACTTTTAGTCAAATTTCCCAATTAACACTATAAACAAGATTAATTAGTAGTAATTATACATAGAAACTATGTAATACTATTCACGTCCCTTGAAAACCATGTTTTCCTCCCATTTGGTCTCTATTTGGCTCTTATGCGGCCTATTTCAGGCTAATCGGAGATGAAAGTTTGACTTTTGGTCAAACATAGAAATAAGTTTAATTAGTAGTATTTATATATAAAAACTATGTCATTCTACTCTTGACTCTTGAAAATCTTATTTTCTCCCTGTTTGGGCTTTGTTCGGCTCTTATTAGGCCTAGTTCAGGCTGAAGGGGCTGAAAGTTTGACTTTTGGTCAAACTTTCAAATTAACACTAGAAATAAGGTTAATTAGTACTAATTGTACATAAAAACTATGTAATACCGCTCTCAGCACTTGAAAACCTTATTTTCTCCCGTTTTGGTCCTATTCGGCTCTACTAAGGCCTACTTCAGGCTAATAAGACTGAAGGTTTAATTTTTGGTCAAACTTTATAATTAAAACTAAAAACAAATTTAATTAGTGGTAATTATACGTAAAAACTATGTCATACTACTCTCGGCTCTTGAAAACCTCGTTTTCTCCCCGTTTGGGCCCTAATCGGCTCTTATAAGGCTTACTCCGGCCAATCGGGGCTGAAAGTTTAACTCTTGGTCAAACTTTTCAATTAACACAAGAAAATATATATAATAACGACTAATTAAACTTGTTTTTAGTCTAAATTGGGAAGTTTTAGTAAAAGTCAAACTTTTAGCTCCTATTGGCCTGTACTAGGCCTTATAAGAACCGAATAGGGACCATACGGGAGGAAAAATGGTTTTCAAGAGTTGTGAATGATATTACATAGTTTCTATACACAATTAGTACTAATTAACTTTGTTTCTAGTGTTAACTCAAACTTCAGCTCCGATTGGCCTGAATTTGGCCTTATAAGAGCCGATTAGGGGCCAAACAGGGAGAAAATGAGGTTTGCAAGAGCCAAGAGTAGTATGACATAGTTTTTTATGTTTAATTACTACTAGTTAAACTTATTTCTAGTCTTAATTAGGAAATTTAACCAAAAGTCAAACCTTCAGCTCTTATTGGCCTGACTGAACCAGGCCTTATCTGAGCCGAAAAAGGCCCTATTGGAAGAAAACATGATTTTTTAATAGCTGAGAGTGGTATTACATAGTTTCTATATACAATTATTACTAATTACCTTGATTCTAGTATTAATTGGGAAGTTTGACCAAAAGTCAAACTTTCAGCCCCGGATTGGCTTGAACTGGCCTAATAAGAGCCGAATAAGGCCCAACGGGCAGAAAACGAGATTTTCAAGAGCCGAGAGTAGTATGACATAGTTTTTATGTATAATTACTACTAACTAAACTTGTTTCTAGTTGTAATTGGAAAGTTTACCCAAAGTCAAATTTTCAGCCCCAATTGGCCTGAATTAGGCCTTATAGGAGCCGAATTGGACGAAAACGGGGAAAACATGTCTTTCAAGAGCTTGGAGTAATATCACATTGTTTCTATATATAACTACTTCTAATTAAACTTGTTTCTTTGCTTAATTTTGAAGTTTGACCGAAAGTCAAATTTTTAACCCCGATTGGCCTGAACTCGGCCATATAAGTGCCAAGTAGGGCCCAAACTAGAGGAAAATATAATTTTCAAGAGCTGAGAGTCGTATTACATTGTTTCTGTGTACAATTACAGCTAATTAACATTGTCGATTAGCCTGAACTCGGCCTTATAAGAGTCCAATAGGGCCCAAACAGGGAAAATATTGTTTTCAAGGACCGAGGTTTTCAAGAGCCGGGAGTAGTATTACATATTTTTTGTATAATTACTACTAATTAACTTGTTTCTAGTCTTAATTGTGAAGTTAGATCAAAAGTCAAACTTTTTGCCCCGATTGGCCTGAATAGGCTTATAAGAGCCGAATATGGCCTAAATATGGAGAAAACGTGGTTTTAGAGAGCTAGGAGTTATATTACATAGTTCTATGTACAATTACTACTACTTAAACTTGTTTCTAATTTTAATCTGGAAGTTTGACCAAAAGTCAAACTTTCAGCCCCGATTGGCCTGAACTAGGTATTATAGAGCTGAATAAAACCTAAACAAGGAGATAACGAGATTTTCAAGAGCTGGGAGTGAAATTACATAGTTTCTATGTACATTTACTATTAATTAACTTTGTTTCTAGTCATAATTGGCAAGTTTGATCAAAGTTAAATATGCCTTATAAGAGCCGAATAGGGCCCAAACGGGAGAAATCGAGGTTTTCAATAGCCGGGAGGAATTACCTAGTTTTATGTAAAATTACTTAAAATTAAACTTGTTTCTAGTCTTAAGTAGAAAATTTGATTAAAAGTCAAACTTTCAACCCCGATTGCCCTGAACTCGGCTTTATAAGCACAGAATAAGGGCCAAACGGGGAAAAACGTGATTTTTCAAAAGTCGGGAGTAGTATTATAGAGATTCCATACACAATTACTGCTAAATAACGTTGTTTCAAGTCTTAGTCTGAAAGTTTGACCAAAAGTCATACTTTCAGCCCCGATTTACCCGAATTAGGCCTTAGTCGAATAGGGTTCAAATGGAGAGAAAATATGTTTTCAAGAGCCTTGAGATGTATTACATTGTTTTTATATAAACATGGAGAAAATGCGGTTTTCAAGAGTCGTGAGTTGTATTACATAATTTTATGTATAATTACTACTAATTAAACTAGTTCTACTCTTAATTATGAAGTTTGATCAAAAGTCAAACTTTCAGCCCCGATTGGCCTGATTAAGGCCTCTAAGAGCCGAATATAGCCCAGACGAGGGGAAAATGAGTTTTAAAGAGCTGATAGTAGTATTACAAAATTTCTATGTTCAATTACTACAAATTAAAGTTGTTTCTCATCTTAATTTGAAAGTTTGACCAAAAGTTAAATTTTAGCCCCGATTGGCCTGAACTAGGCATTGTAAGAGTCAAATAGGCCACAAACTGGGAGAAAGCATGATTTTCAAGAGCCGAGAATAGTATCACATATTTTTTATGTATAATTATTACTAACTAAACTTGTTTTTATTCCTAATTGGGAAGTTTGACCAAAAGTCAAACCTTCAGCTTCAATTGGCCTGAACTACGCATTATATGAACCAAATCGGGCCCTAACAAGAGAAAAATATTGTTTTCAAGAGCCGCGAGTGGTATTAATTAGTTTCTTTATGCAATTACGACTAATTAACTTTGTTTTTAGTGTTAATTGAAAGTTTGACCAAAAGACAACTTTTAACCCTGATTGACCTGAACTAGGCCTTATAAGAGTGATAGGGTGAAACAGGGTTAGACGAGGTTTTAAGAGCCGAGAGTAGTATTACAAATTTTTTATGTATAATTCACTATAATTAAACTTTTTTCTATTCTTAATTTGAAAGTTTGATTAAAAGTGAAACTTTCAGCCCTGATTGGCCTTATAAGAGTCGAAAGGGGACTAAACGGGAGGAAAACATAGTTTTCAAGGGTCGTGAATGATATTACATAGTTTCTATATACAATTACTAATAATTAACCTTGTTTCAGTGTTAATTGGGAAGTTTGATAAAGAGTCCAACTTTCAGCCCTGCTTGGCCTGAACTATGTGTTATAAGAGCCGAATAGGGACCAAAAGGGAGGAAAACATAGTTTTCAAGGGCTTGAATGGGTATTACATAGTTTATATGTACAATTACGACTAATTAACCTTTTTTCTAGTGTTATAGAGAAGTTTGACTAAAAGTCAAACTTTCAGCCCTGTTTGGTCTGGACAAGACCTTATAAGTTTAGAGTCGAATAAGGTACAAACAGGAAAAAATAAGGTTTCCAAGAGCAAGGAGAAGTAATACATAGTTTGATGTATAATTACTACTAATTAAACTTATTTCTCGTCTTAATTGAGTAGTTTTTACCATAAGTCAAACTTTCAGCCCCGATTGGCCTGAACTTGGCTTTATAAAAGCCGAATAGGACCAAACGGGGGAAAAACATGTTTTTCAAGGGCCATGAATGGTATTTCATAGTTTCCTATGTACAATTACTACTAATTAACTTTGTTTCTTGTGTTAATTGAAAAGTTTGACCAAGAGTTAAACTTTCAGCCCCGATTGGCCTGAGTAAGCCTTATAAGAGCCGATTAGGGCCCAAACGGGGAGAAAACGAGGTTTTCAAGAGCCGAGAGCAGTATGACATAGTTTTTATGTATAATTACCACTAATTAAATTTTTTTTAGTCTTAATTATAAAGTTTGACCAAAAGTCCTTCAGTCTTATTAGCCTGAACTAGGCCTTAGTAGAGCCGAATAGGACCAAAATAGGAGAAAATAAGGTTTTCAAGTGCTGAGAGCGGTATTACATAGTTTTTATGTACAATTAGTACTAATTAACTTTATTTCTAGTGTAATTTGAAAGTTTGACCAAAAGTCCAACTTTCAGCCCCTCAGCCTGAACTAGGCCTAATAAGAGCCGAACAACCCAAACAGGGAGAAAATGAGGTTTTCAAGCGCCAAGAGTAGAATTACATAGTTTTTATATATAATTACTACTATTAAAAATTATTTCTATACTTGACCAAAGTCAAACTTTCCTCTCCGATTAGCCTGAAGTAGGCCTTATAAGAGCCAAATAGAGACCAAATGGGAGGAAAACATGGTTTTCAAGGGACGTGAATAGTATTACATAGTTTCTATGTATAATTACTACTAATTAATCTTGTTTATAGTGTTAATTGGGAAATTTGACCAAAAGTCAAACTTTGAGCCCCGATTGGCATGAACTAGGCCTTATAATAGCCGATTAGGGCCCAAACGGGGAGAAAACGAGGTGTTCAAGAGCTGAGAGTAGTAATACATAGTTTTTATGTATAATTACTACTAATTAAACTAGTTTCTAGTCTTAATTGAGAAATTTTACGAAAAGTCAAGTTTTCAGCTCCTAAACTAGGCATTATAATATCCGATTAGGGCCCAAACAAAGAGAAAATATGGTTTTCATGAGTCATTAGTAGTAGCATATAGTTTTTATGTATAATTATTAGTAATTAAACTATTTTCTAGTCTTAATTAGAATGTTTTACCAAAAATCAAACTTTCAGCCTCGATTGGCCTAAACTACACCTTATAATAGCTGAATAGTGACTAAACGGGAGGAAAATATGGTTTTCAAGGGCCGTAAAAGGTATTACATAGTGCTATGTACAATTACTACAGATTAACCTTATTTCTAGTATTAATTGAGAAGTTTTACTAAAATTGAAACTTTCAGCTCCTATTGGCCTCAATTAGGCCTTATAAGAGCCTAATGGGTCCAATCAGAGAGAAAATACAGTTTTCAAAAGTCAGGAGTAGTATTATATAGTTTTTATGTATAGTTATTACTAAATAAACTTATTTCTACTCTTAATTGAAAAGTTTGACTAAAAGTCAAACTTTCAGCCCTTATTGGCCTGAACTAGGCCTTATAAAGCCGAATATGGCCCAAACCGGAAGAAAACAAGACTTTCAAGAGCATAGAGTGGTATTACATAGTTTCTATGCACAATTACTACTAATTTATTTTATTTCTAGCGTTAATTGGGATTACTGACCTAAAATTAAACTTGCATCTTCGATTGGCCTAGGCCGCCATATAAGAGCCGAACAAGCCCAAACAGGGGAAATGAGGTTTTCAAGAGTCGGGGTAGTATTACATAGTTTTTAAGTATAATTACTACTAACTAAACTTTTTTCTAGTCTTAACTGGGAAGTTTTACCAAAAGTTAAACTTTCAGCCCCGATTGCCTAAACCAGGTCTTATAAGAGCCATATAGGGCCCAAACAGGGAGAAACCATGGTTTTCAGGATTCGGGAGTAGTTCACATAGTTTCTATGTATAAACTATAACTAATTAATTTGTTTCTATTCTTAATTTGTAAGTTTGACCAAAGTCAAACTTTCAGACCCGATTAGCTAGAATTAGGCCTTATAAGAGCCTAATAGGGGCCAAACAAGAGGAAAACATGATTTTTAAGAGCTAAGAGTGATATTACATAGTTTTCATGTAAAATTACTGCGAATTAACCTTGTTTCTCGTGTTAATTGGGAAGTTTGACAAAAAATTAAACTTTAAGCCCCTGATAGCCTAAACTAGGCCTTATAAGAGCCGAATAGGACCCAAACGGGTGAAAAGGCGGTTTCCCATTAGGGCCCCATACTACTAATTAAAATTGTTTTAAGTTTTAATTAGGAAGTTTGACCTAAAGTCGAACATTAAGCCCTTATTGGCCTGAACTAGGCCTTATTAGAGCTGAATAGGGCCAAAACAGGGAGAAAACGAGGATTTTAAGAGCCGAGAGTGGTATTACAAAGTTTTTATATATAACCACTATAAATTAAACTTTTTTTTATTCTTAATTTGGAAGTTTGTTCAAAAGTGAAACTTTCAGCCCTGATTGGCCTTATAAGAATCGAAAAGGAACTAAACGGAAAGAAAACATGGTTTTCAAGGGCCGTGAATGGTATTACATAGTTTTTATGTACAATTACTACTAATTAATCTTGTTTTTAGTGTTGATTAGAAAGTTTGATCAAGAGTCAAACTTTCAGCCCCGATTGGCCAGAACTAGGTCTTATAAGAGCCGAATAGGGACCAAAAGGGAGAAAAACATAGTTTTCAAGGGCTGCGAATGGTATTACATAGTTTATATTTACAATTACGACTAATTAACCTTATTTCTAGTGTTATTGAGAAGTTTGAATAAAAGTCAAACTTTCAGCCCTGTTTGGTCTGGACTAGACCTTATAACATAAGAGCCGAATAAGGTACAAACGGGAAAAACAAGGTTTCTGAGAGCAAGGAGAAGTAATACATAATTTTATGTATAATTACTACTAATTAAACTTGTTTCTCGTCTTAATTGGAAAGTTTTACCAAAAGTCAAACTTTCAGCCCCGATTGGTCTGAACTAGGCTTCATAAGAGCCGAATAGGGACCAAACGGGAGGAAAACGTGGTTTTCAAAGACCATGAATGGTATTACATAGTTTCTATGTACAATTACTATTAATTAAATTTGTTTCTAGTGTTAATTGGAAAGTTTGGCAAGAGTTAAACTTTCAGCCCCGATTGGCCTGAGTAAGCCTATAAGAGCCGATTAGGGCACAAACGGGGAGAAAACGAGGTTTTCAAGAGTCGAGAATAGTATGACATAGTTTTTACGTATAATTACCACTAATTAAACTTCTTTTTAGTCTTAATTATAAAGTTTGACCAAAAGTCAAACCTTCAGTCTTATTAGCCTGAACTAGGCCTTATTAGAGCTGAATAGGACTAAAACGGGAGAAAATAAGGTTTTCAAGTGCTGAGAGTGGAATTACATAGTTTTTATGTAAATTACTACTAATTAACCTTATTTCTTGTGTTAATTGAAAAGTTTGACTAAAAGTCAAACTTTCAGCCCCTATCAGCCTGAACTAGACCTTATATAAGAGCCGAACAAAACCCAAACAGGGAGAAAACGAGGTTTTCAAGATCCGGGAGTAGAATGACAAATTTTTATGTATAATTACTACTAATTAAACTTATTTCTATGTTTGACTAAAAGTAAAACTTTCATCTCTGATTGGCCTGAACTAGGCTTTATAAGAGCCAAATAGAGACCAAACGGGAGGAAAACATGGTTTTCAAGGGCCGTGAATAGAATTACATAGTTTTTATGTATAATTACTACTAATTAATCTTTTTTATAGTGTTAATTGGGAAGTTTGACCAAAAGTCAAACTTTGAGCCCCAATTGGCGTGAATTAGGCCTTATAATAGCCGATTAAGGCCCAAACGGGGAGAAAACGAGGTTTTCAAGAGCCGAGAGTAGTAATACATAGTTTTTATGTATAATTACTACAAATTAAACTAGTTTCTAGTCATAATTGAGAAGTTTTACTAAAAGTCAAGTTTCTATGTACAATTACTACTAATTTATTTTATTTCTAGCGTTAATTGGGATTACTGACCTAAAGTCAAATTTGCATCTCCGATTGGCCTAAGCCACCATATAAGAGCCGAACAAGGCCCAAACAGGGGGAAATGAGGTTTTCAAGAGTCGGGAGTAGTATTACATAATTTTTATGTGTAATTACTACTAACTAAACTTATTTCTAGTCTTAATTGGGAAGTTTTACCAAAAGTTAATCTTTCAGCCTCGATTGGCCTAAACCAGGTCTTATAAGAGCCATATAAGGCCCAAACGGGGAGAAACCATGGTTTTCAGGATTTGGGAGTAGTTCACATAGTTTCTATGTATAAACTATAACTAATTAATTTGTTTCTATTCTTAATTTATAAGTTTGACCAAAAGTCAAACTTTCAGCCCCAATTAACCAGAATTAGGCCTTATAAGAGCCTAATAGGGGCCAAACAAGAGGAAAACATGATTTTCAAGAGCTAAGAGTGTTATTAGTTTCCATGTAAAATTAACCCGAATTAACCTTGTTTCTAGTGTTAATTTGAAAGTGTAATAGTTTCTATGTACAATTACTACTAATTAACTTTGTTTCTTGTGTTAATTGAAAAGTTTGACAAGGAGTTAAACTTTCAGCCCCGATTGGCCTGAGTAAGCCTTATAAGAGCCGATTAGGGCCCAAACGGGGAGAAAACAGGGTTTTCAAGAGCTGAGAGTAGTATGACATAGTTTTTATGTATAATAACCACTAACTAAACTTCTTTTTAGTCTTAATTATAAAGTTTGACTAAAAGTCAAACCTTCAGTCTTATTAGCCTGAATTAGGCCTTAGTAGAGCCGAATAGGACCAAAACGGGAGAAAATAAGGTTTTTAAGTGCTGAGAGTGGTATTACATAGTTTTTATGTACAATTAGTACTAATTAACCTTATTTCTAGTGTTAATTTGAAAGTTTGACCAAAAGTCAAACTTTCAGCCCCTTCAGCCTGAACTAGGCCTAATAAGAGCCGAACAAAGCCCAAACAGGGAGAAAACGAGGTTTTCAAGAGCCAAGAGTAGAATGACATAGTTTTTATATATAATTACTACTAATTAAACTTATTTCTATGCTTGACCCAAAGTCAAACTTTCATCTCCGATTAGCCAAAAGTAGGCCCTTATAAGAGCCAAATAGAGACCAAACGGGGAGAAAACGAGGTTTTCAAGAGCTGAGAGTAGTAATACATAGTTTTTATGTATAATTACTACTAATTAAACTAGTTTCTAGTCTTAATTGAGAAATTTTATGAAAAGTCAAGTTTTCAGGTCCGATTGACCTGAAGTATGCCTTATAAGAGCCAAATAGGGACCAAACGGGAGGAAAACATGATTTTCAAGGGCCGAGAATGGTATTACGTAGTTCTATGTACAATTTCTATTGATTAACCTTTTTTCTAGTGTTAATTGGGAAGTTTGACCAGAACTGAAGCTTTTAGCCCCTATTGGCCTGAAAAGGGCCTTATAAGAGCCTAATAGGGTCCAAACAGGGACAAAATACAGTTTTCAAAAGTCAGGAGTAGTAATATATAGTTTATATGTATAATTACTACTAATTATACTAGTTTCTAGTCTTAATTGAGAAATTTTACCAAAAGTGAAACTTTCAGTCCCGATTGGCCTGAACCAAGACCTTATAATATAATGGCCGATTAAGACCCAAACGGGGAGAAAACAAGGTTTCAAGAGTCGAGAGTAATAATACATAGTTTTTATGCATAATTACTACTAATTAAACTAGTTTCTAGTCTTAATTGACAAATTTTTCGAAGAGTCAAACTTTCAGCCCCGATCAGCCTGAACTAGACCTTATATGAGCCGAATAGGGCCCAAACGGGAGAAAACATGGTTTTCAAGGGCTGAGAGTGGTATTGTATAGTTTCTATATACAATTATTAGTAATTAACCTTGTTTCTAATATTAAATTGGAAAGTTTGACCAAAAGTCAAACTTTCAGCCCTGATTAGCCTGAATTAGTGCTTATAAGTGCCTAATAAGGTCCAACCTGGGAGAAAATATAGTTTTCAAAAGCCGGAAGTAGTAATATATAGTTTTTATGTATAATTACCACTAATTAAACTAGTTTCTAGTCTTAATTGAGAAGTTTGACTAAAAGTCAAACTTTCAGCCCCGATTGGCCTGAACTGGGCCTCATAAGAGCCGAATAGGGACCAAACGGGAGGAAAACATGGTTTTCAAAGGCCGCGAATGGTGTTACGTTGTTTTTATGTATAATTACTACTAATTAGCCATGTTCTAGTGTTAAAGAAAGTTTAACCAAAAGTCAAAATTTCAGTCCCGATTGGCCTAAATTAGGCATCATAATAGCCGATTAGGGCCCAAACAGGGAGAAAATGAGGTTTCAAGAGTCATTAGCAGTAGCACATAGTTTTCCTGTATAATTATTACTAATTAAACTAATTTCTAATCTTAATTGGAAAGTTTTACCAAAAATCAAACTTTCAGCCTCGATTGGCCTAAATTACACCTTGTAAGAGCCGAATAATGACTAAACGGGAGGAAAATATGATTTTTAAGGGCCATAAAAGGTATTATATAGTGCTATTTACAATTACTACTGATTAACCTTATTTCTAGTGTTAATTGAGAAGTTTGACTAAAATTGAAACTTTCAGCTCATATTGGCCTGAATTAGGCCTTATAAGAGACTAATGGGTCCAATCAGAGAGAAAATACAGTTTTCAAAAGTCAGGAGTAGTATTATATAGTTTTTATATATAATTATTACTAAATAAACTTATTTCTAGTCTTAATTGAAAAGTTTGACCAAAAGTCAAACTTTCAGCCCTTATTGGCCTGTACTAGGCCTTATAGTGCCGAATATGGCCCAAACCGGAAGAAAACATGATTTTCAAGAGCTTAGAGTGGTATTACATAGTTTCTATGTACAATTACTACTAATTTATTTTATTTCTAGCGTTAATTGGGATTACTGACCTAAAGTCAAACTTCCATCTCCGATTGGTCTGGGCCTCCATATAAGAGCCGAACAAGGCCCAAACTGGGAGAAATGAGGTTTTCAAGAGTCGGGAGTAGTATTACATAGTTTTTATGTGTAATTACTACTAATAAACTTGTTTCTAGTCTAAATTAGGAAGTTTTACCAAAAGTTAAACTTTCAGCCCCGATTGGCCTGAACCAGGTCTTATAAGAGCCATACAGGGCCCAAACGGGGAGAAACCATGATTTTCATTATTCAGGAGTAGTTCACATAGTTTCTATGTATAAACTATAACTAATTTATTTATTTCTATTCTTAATTTGTAAGTTTGACCAAAAAGTCAAACTTTCAGCCCCGATTAGCCAGAACTAGGCCTTATTAGATCTAAATAAAGGCCAAAGAAGAGGAAAACATGATTTTCAAGAGCTAAGAGTGATATAACATAGTTTCCATGTACAATTACTGCGAATTAACCTTGTTTCTAGTGTTAATTGGGAAGTTTGACCAAAATTTAAACTTTAAGCCCTAGGTAGCCTAAACTAGGCCTTATAAGAGCCAAATAGGACCCAAATGGGTGAAAAGGCGGTTTCCCATTAGGGCCCTAACTACTAATTAAAATTGTTTTAATTTTAATTAGGAAGTTTGACCAAAAGTCGAACATTAAGCCCTTAGTGGACTGAACTAGGCCTTATTAGAGCTGAATAGGGCCAAAACAGGGAGAAAACGAGGTTTTTAAGAGCCGAGAGTAGTATTACAAAGTTTTTATATATAACTACTATAAATTGAACTTTTTTTATTTTTAATTTGGAAGTTTGATCAAAAGTGAAACTTTTTGCCCTGATTGGCCCTTGTAAGAATCGAAAAGGTTTTAAATGGAAAGAAAACATGGTTTTCAAGGGCCGTCTCGTATTACATAGTTTTTATGTACATTTACTACTAATTAACCTTGTTTTCAGTGTTAATTGGGGAGTTTGATCAAGAGTCAAACTTTCAGCCCCGATTGGCCAGAACTAGGTCTTATAAGAGCCGAATAGGGATCAAAAGGGAGGAAAACATAGTTTTCAAGGGCTGTGAATGGTATTACATAGTTTATATGTACAATTACGACTAATTAACCTTATTTCTAGTGTTATTGAGAAGTTTGACTAAAAGTCAAATTTTCAGCCCTGTTTGGTATGGACTAGACCTCATAACATAAGAGCCGAATAAGGTACAAACGGGAAAAATATGGTTTCCAAGAGCAAGGAGATGTAATAATTAGTTTTATGTATTACTACTAATTAAACTTGTTTCTCGTCTTAATTGGGTAGTTTTATCATAAGTCAAACTTTCTGCCCTGATTGGCCTGAACTTGGCTTTATAAAAGCCGAATAGGGACCAAACGGGAGGAAAACATGATTTTCAAGGGTCATGAGTAGTTTCTATGTACAATTACTACTAATTAACTTTGTTCTAGTGTTAATTGAAAAGTTTGATCAAGAGTTAAACTTTCAGCCCGATTGGCCTGAGAGTAAGCCTTATAAGAGCCGATTAGGGCCCAAACGTGGAGAAAACGACGTTTTCAAGAGCCGAGAATAGTATGACATAGTTTTTATGTATAATTACCACCAATTAAACTTCTTTTTAGTCTTAATTATAAAGTTTGACTAAAAGTCAAACCTTCAGTCTTATTAGCCTGAACTAGGCCTTATTAGAGCCGAATAGGACTAAAACGGGAGAAAATAAGGTTTTCAAGTGCTGAGAGTATATTACGTAGTTTTTATGTACAATTAGTACTAATTAACCTTATTTCTAGTGTTAATTAGAAAGTTTGACTAAAAGTCAAACTTTCAGCCCGTATCAGCCTGAACTAGGCCTTATAAGAGCCGAACAAAGCCCAAACAGGGAGAAAACGAGGTTTTCAAGAGCCGGGAGTAGAATGACAAAGTTTTTATGTATAATTACTACTAATTAAACTTATTTCTATGTTTGACCAAAAGTTAAACTTTCATCTCCGATTGGCCTAAACTAGGCCTTATAAGAGCCAAATAGAGATCAAACGGGAGGAAAACATGGTTTCAAGGGCCGTGAATAGAATTACATAGTTTTTATGTATAATTACTACTAATTAATCTTTTTATAGTGTTAATTGGGAAGTTTGACCAAAAGTCAAACTTTGAGCCCTAATTGGCGTAAACTAGGCCTTATAATAGCCGATTAAGGCCCAAATGGGGAGAAAAGGAGGTTTTCAAGAGCCGAGAGTAGTAATACATAATTTTTATGTATAATTACTACAAATTAAACTAGTTTCTAGTCTTAATTGAGAAGTTTTACAAAAAGTCAAGTTTTCAGCCCTGATTGGCCTGAAGTAGGCCTTATAAGAGCCGAATAAGGACCAAACGGGTGAAAAACATGATTTTCAAGGGCCGAGAAAAGTATTACGTAGTTCTATATACAATTTCTATTGATTAACCTTTTTCCTAGTGTTAATTGGGAAGTTTGACCAGAACTGAAACTTTTAACCCCTATTGGCCTGAAAAGGGCCTTATAAGAGCCTAATAGGGTCTAAACGAGGAGAAAATGCAGTTTTCAAAAGTCAGGAGTAGTAATATATAGTTTTTATGTATAATTACTACTAATTATACTAGTTTCTAATCTTAATTGAGAAGTTTTATCAAAAGTGAAACTTTCAGTCCCGATAGGCCTGAACAAGACCTTATAATGGCCGATTAAGGCCCAAACGAGGAGAAAACGAGGTTTCAAGAGCCGAGAGTAATAATACATAGTTTTTATATATAATTACTTTTAATTAAACTAGTTTCTAGTCTTAATTGAGAAGTTTTACCAAGAGTCAAACTTTCAACCCCGATTAGCCTGAACTAGACCTTATATGAGCCAAATAGGGCCCAAACGGGAGAAAACATGATTTTCAAGGGCTGAGAGTGGTATTGTATAGTTTCTATATACAATTATTACTAATTAACCTTTTTTCCAATATTAAATTGGAAAGTTTGACCAAAAGTCAAACTTTCAGCCCTGATTAGCCTAACTAGTCCTTATAAGTGCCTAATAAGGTCCAACCGGGGAGAAAATACAATTTTCAAAAGCCGGAAGTAGTAATACATAGTTTTTATGTATAATTACTACTAATTAAACTAGTTTCTAGTTTTAATTAAGAAGTTTGACTAAAAGTCAAACTTTCAGCCCCGATTGGCCTGAACTGGGCCTCATAAGAGCCGAATAGGGACCAAACGGGAGGAAAACATGGTTTTCAAAGGCCGTGAATGGTGTTACATTGTTTTTATGTATAATTACTTCTAATTAACCTTGTTTCTAGTATTAATGAGAAAGTTTGACCAAAAGTCAAGCTTTCAGTCCCGATTAGCCTAAACTAGGCATTATAATAGCCGATTGGGCCCAAACAGGGAGAAAATAAGGTTTTCATGAGTCATTAGTAGTAGCACATAGTTTTATGTATAATTATTACTAATTAAACTATTTTCTAGTCTTAATTAGAATGTTTTACCAAAAATCAAACTTTCAGCCTCGATTGGCCTAAACTACACTTATAATAGCCGAATAGTGACTAAACGGGAGGAAAATATGGTTTTCAAGGGCCGTAAAAGGTATTACATAGTGCTATGTACAATTACTACTGATTAACCTTATTTTTAGTATTAATTGAGAAGTTTTACTAAAATTGAAACTTTCAGCTCCTATTGGCCTCAATTAGGCCTTATAAGAGCCTAATGGGTCCAATCGAGAGAAAATACAGTTTTCAAAAGTCAGGAGTAGTATTATATAGTTTTTATGTATAATTATTACTAAATAAACTTATTTCTAGTCTTAATTGAAAAGTTTGACCAAAAGTCAAACTTTCAGCCCTCATTGACCTGAACTAGGCCTTATAGAGCTGAATATGGCCCAAACCGGAAGAAAACAAGATTTTCAAGAGCTTAGAGTGGTATTACATAGTTTCTATGTACAACTACCACTAATTTATTTTATTTCTAGCGTTAATTGGGATTACTGACCTAAAGTCAAACTTGTATCTCCGATTGGCCTAGGCCGCCATATAAGAGCCGAACAAGGCCCAAACAGGGGGAAATGAGGTTTTCAAGAGTCGGGGTAGTATTACATAGTTTTTAAGTGTAATTACTGCTAACTAAACTTTTTTCTAGTCTTAACTGGGAAGTTTTACCAAAAGTTAAACTTTCAGCCCCGATTGGCCTAAACCAGGTCTTATAAGAGCCATATAGGGCCCAAACGGGGAGAAACCATGTTTTTCAGGATTCGGGAGTAGTTCACATAGTTTCTATGTATAAACTATAACTAATTAATTTGTTTCTATTCTTAATTTATAAGTTTGACCAAAGTCAAACTTTCAGCCCCAATTAGCTAGAATTAGGCCTTATAAGAGCCTAATAGGGGCCAAACAAGAGGAAAACATGATTTTTAAGAGCTAAGAGTGATATTACATAGTTTCCATGTAAAATTACTGCGAATTAACCTTGTTTCTCGTGTTAATTGGGAAGTTTGACAAAAAATTAAACTTTAAGCCCTTGATAGCCTAAACTAGGCCTTATAAGAGCCGAATAGGACCCAAACGGGTGAAAAGGCGGTTTCCCATTAGGGCCCCATACTACTAATTAAAATTGTTTTAAGTTTTAATTAGGAAGTTTGACCTAAAGTCGAACATTAAGCCCTTATTGGCCTGAACTAGGCCTTGTTAGAGCTGATAGGGCCAAAACAGGGAGAAAACGAGGATTTTAAGAGCCGAGAGTGGTATTACAAAGTTTTTATATATAACCACTATAAATTAAACTTTTTTTTATTCTTAATTGGAATTGTTCAAAAGTGAAACTTTCAGCCCTGATTGGCCTTATAAGAACCGAAAAGGAACTAAACGGAACGAAAACATGGTTTTCAAGGGCCGTGAATGGTATTACATAGTTTTTATGTACAATTACTACTAATTAATTTTGTTTTCAGTGTTAATTAGAAAGTTTGATCAAGAGTCAAACTTTCAGCCCTGATTGGCCAGAATTAAGTCTTATAAGAGCCGAATAGGGACCAAAAGGGAGGAAAATATAGTTTTCAAGGGCTGTGATGGTATTACATAGTTTATATTTACAATTACGACTAATTAACCTTATTTCTAGTGTTATTGAGAAGTGAAAAAAAAGTCAAACTTTCAGCGCTGTTTGGTCTGGACTAGACCTTATAACATAAGAGCCGAATAAGGTACAAACGGGAAAAATAAGGTTTCTGAGAGCAAGGAGAAGTAATACATAATTTTATGTAAAATACTACTAATTAAACTTGTTTCTCGTCTTAATTGGAAAGTTTTACCAAAAGTCAAACTTTCAGCCCCGATTGGTCTGAACTAGGCTTCATAAGAGCCGAATAGGGACCAAACGGGAGGAAAACGTGGTTTTCAAAGACCATGAATGGTATTACATAGTTTCTATGTACAATTACTATTAATTAAATTTGTTTCTAGTGTTAATTGGAAAGTTTGGCCAAGAGTTAAACTTTCAGCCCCGATTGGCCTGAGTAAGCCTTATAAGAGCCGATTAGGGCCCAAACGGGGAGAAAATGAGGCTTTCAAGAGCCGAGAATAGTATGACATAGTTTTTATATATAATTACCACTAATTAAATTTCTTTTTAGTCTTAATTATAAAGTTTGACCAAAAGTCAAACCTTCAGTCTTATTAGCCTGAACTAGGCCTCATTAGAGCTGAATAGGACTAAAACGGGAGAAAATAAGGTTTTCAAGTGCTGAGAGTGATATTACATAGTTTTTATGTAAATTAGTACTAATTAACCTTATTTCTTATGTTAATTGAAAAGTTTGACTAAAAGTCAAACTTTCAGCCCCTATCAGCCTGAACTAGGCCTTATATAAGAGCCGGACAAAACCCAAACAGGGAGAAAACGAGGTTTTCAAGATCCGGGAGTAGAATGACATAGTTTTTATGTATAATTACTACTAATTAAACTTATTTCTATGTTTGACTAAAAGTAAAACTTTCATCTCCGATTGGCCTGAACTAGGCTTTATAAGAGCCAAATAGAGACCAAACGGGAGGAAAACATGATTTTCAAGGGCCGTGAATAGAATTACATAGTTTTTATATATAATTACTACTAATTAATCTTTTTTATAGTGTTAATTGGGAAGTTTGACCAAAAGTCAAACTTTGAGCCCCAATTGGCGTGAATTAGGCCTTATAATAGCCGATTAAGGCCCAAACGGGGAGAAAACGAGGTTTTCAAGAGCCGAGAGTAGTAATACATAATTATTATGTATAATTACTACAAATTAAACTAGTTTCTAGTCTTAATTGAGAAGTTTTACTAAAAGTCAAGTTTTCAGCCCCGATTGGCCTTAAGTAGGCCTTATAAGAGCCGAATAGGGACCAAACGGGAGGAAAACATGATTTTCACGGGCCGAGAAAGGTATTACGTAGTTCTATATACAATTTCTATTGATTAACCTTTTTTCTAGTGTCAATTGGGAAGTTTGACCAGAACTTAAATTTTTAGCCCCTATTGGCCGGAAAAGGCCCTTATAAGAGCCTAATAGGGTCTAAACGGGGAGAAAATACAGTTTTCAAAAGTCAGGAGTAGTAATATATAGTTTTTATGTATAATTACTACTAATTATACTAGTTTCTAATTTTAATTGAGAAGTTTTACCAAAAGTGAAACTTTCAGTCCCGATTGGCCTGAACAGGACCTTATAATGGCCGATTAAGGCCCAAACGGGGAGAAAACGAGGTTTCAAGTGCCGAGAGTAATAATACATAGTTTTTATGTATAATTACTATTAATTAAACTAGTTTCTAGTCTTAATTGAGAAGTTTTACCAAGAGTCAAACTTTCAGCCCGATTAGCCTGAACTAGACCTTATATGAGCCGAATAGGGCCTAAACGGGAGAAAATCATGGTTTTCAAGGGCTGAGAGGGGTATTGTATAGTTTCTATATACAATTATTACTAGTTAACCTTGTTTCTAATATTAAATTGGAAAGTTTGACCAAAAGTTAAACTTTCAGCCCTGATTAGCCTGAACTAGTCCTTATAAGTGCCTAGCCTAATAAGGTCCAACCGGGGAGAAAATACAATTTTCAAAAGCCGAAAGTAGTAATACATAGTTTTTATGTATAATTACTACTAATTAAACTAGTTTCTAGTTTTAATTGAGAAGTTTGACTAAAAGTCAAACTTTCAGCCCCGATTGGCCTGAACTGGGCCTCATAAGAGCAGAATAGGGACAAACAGGAGGAAAACATGATTTTCAAAGGCCGTGAATGGTGTTACATTGTTTTTATGTATAATTACTTCTAATTAACCTTGTTTCTAATGTTAATGAGAAAGTTTGACCAAAAGTCAAGCTTTCAGTCTCGATTGGCCTAAACTAGGCATTATAATAGCCGATTAGGGCCCAAACAGGGAGAAAATAAGGTTTTCAAGAGTCATTAGCAGTAGCACATAGTTTTTATGTATAATTATTACTAATTAAACTCGTTTCTAGTCTTAATTAGAAAGTTTTACCAAAAATTAAAATTTCAGCCTCGATTGGCCTAAACTACACCTTATAAGAGCCGAATCATGACTAAACGGGAGGAAAATATAGTTTTCAAGGGCCGTAAAAGGTATTACATATTGCTATGTACAATTACTACTGATTAACCTTATTTCTAGTGTTAATTGAGAAGTTAGACTAAAATTGAAACTTTCAGCCCCTATTGGCCTGAATTAGGCCTTATAAGAGCCTAATGGTCCAATCAGAGAGAAAATACAGTTTTCAAAAGTCAGGAGTAGTATTATATAGTTTTTATGTATAATTATTACTAAATAAACTTATTTATAGTCTTAATTGGAAAGTTAATTGGGCTTATTACTAAATAAACTTATTCTAAATAAACTTATTACTAAATAAACATATTTCTATGTACAATTACTACTAATTTATTTTATTTCTAGCGTTAATTGGGCTTACTGAGCTAAAGTCAAACTTGCATCTCCGATTAGCCTAGGCCGCCATATAAGAGCCGAACAAGGCCCAAACAGGGGGAAATGAGGTTTTCAAGAGTCGGGAGTAGTATTACATAGTTTTTATGTGTAATTACTACTAACTAAACTTGTTTCTAGTCTTAATTGGGAAGTTTTACTAAAAGTTAAACTTTTAGCCCCAATTGGCCTAAACCAGGTCCTATAAGAGCCATATAGGGCCCAAACGGGGAGAAACCATGGTTTTCAGGATTCGGGAGTAGTTCACATAGTTTCTATGTATAAACTATAACTAATTAATTTGTTTCTATTTTTAATTCGTAAGTTTGACTAAAAGTCAAACTTTCAGCCCCGATTAGCCAGAATTAGGCCTTATAAGAGCCTAATAGGGGCCAAACAAGAGGAAAACATGATTTTCAAGAGGTAAGAGTGATATTACATAGTTTCCATGTAAAATTACTGCGAATTAACCTTGTTTCTATTGTTAATTAGGAAGGTTGACAATAAATTAAACTTTAAGCCCTTGATAGCCTAAAGTCGGCCTTATAAGAGCCGAATAGGACCTAAACGGGTGAAAAGGCAGTTTCCCATTAGGGCCCTATACTACTAATTAAAATTGTTTTAAGTCTTAATTAGGAAGTTTGACCTAAAGTCAAACATTAAGCCCTTATTGGCCTAAACGAGGCCTTATTAGAGCTGAATAGGGCCAAAACAGGGAGAACATGAGGTTTTTAAGAGCCGAGTGTAGTATTACAAAGTTTTTATATATAACCACTATAAATTAAACTTTTTTTACTCTTAATTTGAAAGTTTGATCAAAAGTGAAACTTTCAGCCCTGATTGACCTTATAAGAATTGAAAAGGAACTAAATGGGAAGAAAACATGATTTTCAAGGGCCGTGAATGGTATTAAATAGTTTTTATGTACAATTACTGCAAATTAATCTTGTTTTCAGTGTTAATTGGGAAGTTTGATAAAGAGTCAAACTTTCAGCCCCGATTGGCCAGAACTAGGTCTTATAAGAGCCGAATAGGGACCAAAAGGGAGGAAAACATAGTTTTCAAGGGCTGTGAATGGTATTACATAGTTTATATTTACAATTACGACTAATTAACCTTATTTCTAGTTTTATTGATAAGTTTGAATAAAAGGCAAACTTTCAGCCCTGTTTGGTCTGGACTAGACCTTATAACATAAGAACCGAATAAGGTACAAATGGGAAAAACAAGGTTTCTAAGAGCAAGGAGAAGTAATACATAATTTTATGTATAATTACTACTAATTAAACTTGTTTCTCGTCTTAATTGGGAAGTTTTACCAAAAGTTAAACATTCAGCCCCGATTGGTCTGAACTAGACTTCATAAGAGCCGAATAGGGACCAAACGGGAGGAAAATGTGGTTTTCAAAGACCATGAATGGTATTACATAGTTTCTATATACAATTACTATTAATTAAATTTGTTTTCAGTGTTAATTGGAAAGTTTGACCAAGAGTCAAACTTTCAGCCCCGATTGGCCTGAATTAGGCCTTATAAGAGCCGATCAGGGCCCAAACGGGGAGAAAATGAGGTTTTCAAGAGCCGAGAGTAGTATGACATAGTTTTTATGTATAAATACTACTAATTAAACTTATTTTCGTCTTAAGTATAAAGTTTGACCAAAAGTTAAACCTTCAGTTCTTATTAGCCTGAACTAGGCCTCATTAGAGCCGAATAGGACCCAAAAGGGAGAAAACAAGGTTTTCAAGTACTGAGAGTGGTATTACATTATTTTTATGTATAATTAGTACTAATTAACCTTATTTCTAATGTTAATTGAAAAGTTTGACCAAAAGTCAAACTTTTAGCCACTATTAGTCTGAATTAGGCCATATAAGAACCAAATAAAGTCCAAACAAGTAGAAAACGAGGTTTTCAAACGATGGGAGTAGAATAACATAGTTTTTATGTATTATTACTACTAATTAAACTTATTTCTAAGTTTGACCAAAAGTCAAACTTTCATCCCCGATTAGCCTGAACTAGGCCTTATAAGAGCCGAATAGGGACCAAACGGGAGAAAAATATGGTTTTCAAGGGCCGTGAATAGTATTACATAGTTTCTATGTACAATTACAACTAATTAACTTTGTTTATAGTGTTAATTGAGAAGTTTGACCAAAAGTCAAACTTTCAGCCCCGATTGGCGTGAACTAAGCCTTATAATAGCTAATTAGAGCCCAAACGGGGAAAAAACGAGGTTTTTAAGAGCTGAGAGTAGTAATACATAGTTTTTATTTATAATTCCTACTAATTAAATTTTTTCTAGTCTTAATTTTGAGAATTTTTACCAAAAGTCAAACTTTTAGCCCCGATTGGCCTGAAGTATGCCTTATAAAAGCCAAATAGAGTCCAAACTTAAGGAAAACATGATTTTCAAGTGGTAAGAGTGATATTACATAGTTTTTATGTACAATTACTGCTAATGAACCATGTTTCTAGTGTTAATTGGGAAGTTTGAGCTAAAATCAAACTTTCAACCCTGGTTAGCCTAAACTAAGCCTTATAAGGCCGAATAGGGCTCAAACGGGTGAAAATGTAGTTTTCAAGATCCCAGAGTAGTGTTACATAGTTTTTTGTACAATTACTACTAAGTAAACTTGTTTTAAGGCTTAATTAGGAAGTTTGACCAAACGTCAAACCTTATAAGTGCATATTAGGGCCCAAACGGGAAGAAAATATGGTTTCAAGAGTTGACAGTGGTATTACATAGTTCTATGTAAAATTAATACAAATTAATCTTATTTCTAGTTTTAATTGGGAAGTTTGGCCAAAAGCCAAACTTTCAGCGCTGATTGGCCTGAACTAGGCCATATCAGAGCCGAACAAGGCACACACAGGAAGAAAACATAGTTTTCAAGAGCAAGTGAGCAAAATTACATAGTTTTTATGTACATTTACTACAAATTAATATAGTTTTCAAGTCAAACTTTTAGTTACGATTGGTCTGAAATATGCCTTATAAGAGCCGAATAGGGCCTAAACAGGGAGAAATCGAGGTTTTCAATAGCCGGGAGTAGAATTACATAGTTTTATGTATAGTTACTACAAATTAAACTTATTTCTATTCTTAATAAAGAAAATTGATCAAAAGTCAAACTTTCAGTCATGATTAGCCAGAACTAGGCCTTATAAGAGCTAAATAGGGGCCAAAGAAGAGGAAAACATGATTTTCAAGAGCTAAGAGTGATATTACATAGTTTCTACGTACAATTACTGCGAATAGGGCTGAACATTAAGCCCTTATTGGCCTGATCTAGACCTTATTAGAGCTGAATAGGGCCAAAACAGGGAGAAAACGAGGTTTTTAAGCCGAGAGAGAGTAGTATTACAAAGTTTTTATATATAACCACTATAAATTAAACTTTTTTTATTTCTTAATTTGGAAGTTTGATCAAAAGTGAAACTTTCAGCCCTGATTGGGCCTTGTAAGAATCGAAAAGGGACTAAACGGGAAGCAAACATGGTTTTCAAGGGCCGTAATGGTATTACATAGTTTTTATGTACAATTACTACTAATTAACCTTGTTTTCGGTGTTAATTGGGAAGTTTGATCAAGGTCAAACTTTCAAACCCGATTGGCCAAAATTAGGTCTTATAAGAGCCGAATAGGGACCAAAAGGGAGGAAAACATAGTTTTCAAGGGCTGTGAATGGTATTACATAGTTTATATTTTCAATTACGACTAATTAACCCTATTTCTCGTGTTATTGAGAAGTTTGACAAAAGTCAAACTTTCAGCCCTGTTTGGTCAGGACTAGACCTTATAACATAAGAGCCGAATAAAGTACAAACGGGAAAAATATGGTTTCCAAGAGCAAGTAGAAGCTATAAATAGTTTTATGCATTACTACTAATTAAACTTGTTTCTCGTCTTAATTGGGTAGTTTTACCATAAGTCAAACTTTCAGCCCCGATTGGCTTGAACTTGGCTTTTTAAAAGCCGAATAGGGACCAAACGTGAGGAAAACATGATTTTCAAGGGCCATGAAAGGTATTACATAGTTTCTATGTACAATTACTACTAATTAACTTTGTTTCTACTGTTAATTGAAAAGTTTGACCAAGAGTTAAACTTTCAGCCCCGATTGGCCTGAGTAAGCCTTATAAGAGCCGATTAGGGCCCAAACGGGGAGAAACCGAGGTTTTCAAGAGCCGAGAATAGTATGACATAGTTTTTATGTATAATTACCACTAATTAAACTTCTTTTTAGTCTTAATTATAAAGTTTGACCAAAAGTCAAACCTTCAGTCTTATTAGCCTGAACTATAAGGCCTTGTTCTGACTAATCGGGGCAGAAAGTTTGACTTTTGGTCAAACTTACAAATTAAGAACAGAAACAAATTAATTAGTTGTAGTTTATACATAGAAACTATGTGAACTACTCCCGAATCCTGAAAAACATGGTTTCACCCCGTTTGAGCCCTATACGGCTGTTATAAGACCTGGTTCAGGCCAAGCGGGGCTGAAAGTTTGACTTTTGGTAAAACTTCCCAATTAAGACTAGAAACAAGTTTAAGTAGTTGTAATTACACATAAAAACTATGAAATACTACTCCCGACTCTTGAAAAACCTCATTTCTCCCTATTTGGGCCTTGTTCGGCTCTTATATGGCGGCCTAGGCCAATCGGAGATGCAAGTTAGACTTTAGGTCAGTAATCCCAATTAACGCTAGAAATAAAATAAATTAGTAGTAATTATACATAGAAACTATGTAATACCACTATAAGCTCTTGAAAATCATTTTTCTTCCGGTTTGGGCCATATTCGGCTCTATAAGGCCTACTTCAGGCCAATAAGGGCTGAAAGTTTGACTTTTGGACAAACTTCCCAATTATGACTGAAAATAAGTTTATTTAGTAATAATTATACATAAAAACTATGTAATACTATTTCTGACTTTTGAAAACTGTATTTTCTCTCCGATTGGACCCATTAGGCTCTTATAAGGCCTAATCAGGCCAATAGGAGCTGAAAGTTTCAATTTTAGTCAAACTTCTTAATTAATACTAGAAATAAGGTTAATCAGTAGTAATTGTACATAGCACTATGTAATACCTTTTACGGCCCTTGAAAACCATATTTTCCTCCCGTTTAGTCACTATTCGGCTCTTATAAGGTGTAGTTTAGGCCAATCGAGGCTGAAAGTTTGATTTTTGGTAAAACTTTTCAATTAAGACTAGAAACTAGTTTAATTAGTAATAATTATACATAAAAACTATGTACTACTGCTAATGACTCTTGAAAACCTCGTTTTCTCCCAGTTTGGGCCCTATCGGCTATTATAATGCCTAGTTTAGGCCAATAGGGACTGAAAGTCTGACTTTTGGTCAAACTTTCTCATTAACACCATTCACGGCCATTGAAAACCATGTTTTCCTCCCGTTTGGTCCCTATTCGGCTCTTATGAGGCCCAGTTCAGGCCAATCGGGCTAAAAGTTTGACTTTTAGTCAAACTTCTAAGTTAAGACTAGAAACTATTTAATTAGTAGTATTACTAATTAAATTATGTATTACTACTTTCGGCTTTTGAAACTGTATTTTCTCTCCGGTTGGACCTTATTCGGCACTTATAAGGACTAGTTCAAGCTAATCAAGGCTGAAAGTTAGTCAAACTTTCTAATTTAATATTAGAAATAAGGTTAATTAGTAATAATTGTATATAGAAACTATACAATACCACTCTCAGCCCTTGAAAACCATGTTTTCTCCCGTTTGGGCCCTATTCGGCTCATATAAGGTCTAGTTCAGGCTAATCGGGGCTGAAGGTTTGACTCTAGGTAAAACTTCTCAATTAAGACTAGAAATGAGTTTAATTAGTAGTAATTATACATAAAAACTATGTATTATTACTCTCGGCTCTTGAAACCTTGTTTTCTCCCCGTTTGGGCCTTAATCGGCAATTATAAGGTCTTGTTCAGGTCAATCGGGACTGAAAGTTTTACTTTTAGTAAAACTTCTCAATTAAGACTAGAAACTAGGTTAATTAGTAGTAATTATACATAAAAACTATGTATTAAAACTCTCGGCTCTTGAAGACCTCGTTTTCTCCCCGTTTGGGCCCTAATCGGCTATTATAAGGCCTAATTCACTCCAATCGGGGCTCAAAGTTTGACTTTTGGTCAAACTTCCCAATTAACACTATAAACAAGATTAATGAGTAGTAATTGTACATAGAAACTATGTAATACTATTCACGGCCCTTGAAAACCTTGTTTTTCTCCCGTTTGGTCTCTATTCGGCACTTATAAGGCCTAGTTCAGGCCAATCGGAGATGAAAGTTTGACTTTTGGTCAAACTTAAAAATAAGTTTAATTAGTAGTAACTATACATAAAAACAATGTAATCTTGCTCCCGGCTCTTGAAAACCTCGTTTTCTCCCTGTTTGGGCTTTGTTCGGCTCTTATAAGGCCTAGTTCAGGCTGATAGGGGCTGAAAGTTTGACTTTTGGTCAAACTTTTCAATTAACACTAGAAATAAGGTTAATTAGTACTAATTGTACATAAAAACTATATTATACCACTCTCAGCACTTGAAAACCTTATTTTCTCCCATTTTGGTCCTATTCGGCTCTAATAAGGCCTAGTTCAGGCTAATAAGACTGAAGGTTTGACTTTTGGTCAAACTTTATAATTAAGACTAAAAATAAGTTTAGTTAGTGATAATTATACATAAAAACTATGTCATACTACTCTTGGCTCTTGAAAACCTCATTTTCTCTCTATTTGGGCCCTAATCAGCTCTTATATAAGGCTTACTCAGGCCAATCGGGGCTGAAAGTTTAACTCTTGGTCAAACTTTTTCAATTAACACTAGAAACAAAGTTAATTAGTTGTAATTGTACATAGAAACTATGTAACACCATTCATGGCCCTTGAAAACCATGTTTTCCTCCAGTTTGGTCCCTATTCGGCTCTTATAAAGCCTAGTTCAGGCCTATCGGGGCTGAAAGTTTGACTTTTGTTAAAACATCCCAATTAAGACGAGAAACAAGTTTGATTAGTACTAATTATATATAAAATTATGCATTACTTATCCTTGCTCTTGGTAACCTTGTTTTTCCCTTTTTGTACCATAGTCGGCTCTAATATTATAAGGTCTAGTCTAGACCAAACAGGGCTGAAAGTTTGACTTTTAGTCAAACTTCACAATTAATACTAGAAATAAGGTTAATTAGTCATAATTGTACATATAAACTATGTAATATCATTCACAGCCCTTGAAAACTATGTTTTCCTCCCTTTTGGTCCCTATTCGGCTCTTATAACACACCTTAGGCCAAGCAGGGCTGAAAGTTTGACTCTTGATCAAACTTCCTAATTAACACTGAAAACAAGGTTAATTAGTAGTAATTGTATATAAAAACTATGTAATACCATTCACGACCCTTGAAAACCATGTTTTCCTCCCGTTTAGTCCCTTTTAGACTCTTATAAGGCCAATCCAGGCTGAAAGTTTCACTTTTGATCAAACTTTCAAATTAAGAATAGAAAAAAGTTTAATTTGTAGTGGTTATACATAAAAACTTTGTAATATTACTCTCGGCTCTTAAAAACCTCGTCTTCTCCCTGCTTTGACCCATTCAGCTCTTATAAGGCCTAGTTCAGGCCAATCAGGGTAAAAAGTTTGTCTTTTGGTCAAACTTTCAATTAACATTAGAAACAAGGTAAATTAGTCATAATTGCATATAGAAACTAATTAATACCACTCACGGCTCTTAAAAATCATATTTTTCTCTCGTTAGGGCCCGATTTGGTTCTTATACTGCGTAGTTCAGGCCAATTGGGGCTGAAGGTTTGACTTTTGGTCAAACTTCCTGATTAGGAATAGAAACAAGTTTAGTTAGTAATAATTATACATAAAAAATATGTGATACTATTCTCGGCTCTTGAAAATCATGTTTTCTCCCTGTTTGTGGTCTATTTAGCGCTTACAATGCCTAGTTCAGGCCAATCGGGGTTAAAATTTAACTTTTGGTCAAACTTCAACAACTTTAATTTACAGTAATTGAACATAGAAATTATGTAATACTACTATCAGCTCTTTAAAACCACAATTCCCTCGTTTGGACTGTATTTGGCTCTTATAAGGCCTTGTTCAGGCCAATCGGGGCTGAAAGTCTGACTTTTGACCAAACTTCATAATTAAGAGTAGAACCAGTTTAATTAGTAGTAATTATACATAAAAATTATGTAATACAACTCACGACTCTTGAAAACCGCATTTCCTCCCCGTTTGGGCCCTATTTCGCTCTTATAGGGCCTATTTCAAGCCATTAGGGCTGTAAGTTTGACTTTAAATCAAACTTCCCAATTAACACTAGAAACAAGGTTAATTAGCAGTAATTGTACATAAAAACTATGTAATACTACTCACGGCTCTTGGAAACCTTATTTTCCTCCCATTTGGGGTCTTATTCGGCTCTTATAAGGCCTAGGTCAGGCCAATCAGGGCTGAAAGTTTTATTTTTGGTCAAACTTCCTAATTAAGACTAGAAACATATAAAATTAGTAGTAAATTTACATAAAAACTATGTAATACCACTCAAGACTCTTGAAAACATATTTCTCCCCGTTTGAACCCTACTCGACTAAGGCTTAATTCAGGTAAATCGGGGCTGAAAGTATGACTTTTGGTCAAACTTTCAGATTAAGACTTGAAACAACATTAACTAGCAGTAATTGTGTATAGAATCTGTGTAAAGTACCCCGACTCATGAAAAATCACGTTTTCTCCCCGTTTGGCCCTTATTCTGCGCTTATAAAGCCGAGTTCAGGGCAATCGAGGCTGAAAGTTTGACTTTTAATCAAATTTTCTACTTAAGACTAGAAACAAGTTTAATTTTAAGTAATTTTATATAAAACTATGTAATTCTACTCCCGGCTATTGAAAACCTCGGTTTCTCCCCGTTTGGGCCCTATTCGGCTATCATAAGACATATTTGACTTTTGATCAAACTTGCCAGTTAAGACTAGAAACAAAGTTAATTAATAGTAAATGTACATAGAAACTATGTAATTCCACTCCCGGCTCATGAAAATCTCGTTATCTCCTCGTTTGGGTTTTATTCGGCTCTTATAATACCTAATTTAGGCCAATCGGGGCTGAAAGTTTGACTTTTGGTCAAACTTCCGGATTAAAACTAGAAACAAGATTAAGTAGTAGTAATTGTAAATAGAACTATGTAATAATACATCTGGTCCCTCTTCGGCTCTTGTAAGGCCTAGTTCAGGCCAATCCGGGCTGAAAGTTCAAATTTTGGTCAACCTTTCAAATTAAGAATAAAAACAAGTTTAATTTATAGTAATTAAACATAAAAACTATGTAATACTACTTTTGTCTCTTAAAAACCTCATTTCTCCTTTTTGGGCCCTATACAGCTCTTAATAAGGCCTAGTTCAGACCTATCGAGGCTGAAAGTTTGACTTTTGGTCAAACTTTTCAATTAATACTAGAAATAAAGTTAATTATTAGTAATTGCTTATAAAATATATAATACCACTCATGCTCTTAAAAGCCATATTTTCCTCCCATTTGGGCCCTATTCGGCTCTTAGAAGGCCTAGTTTAAGCCAATCGGGGCTGAAAGTTTAACTTTTAATCAAACTTTCCAATTAAGATAGAATAATTTTAACTAATGGTAATTATACATAAAACTATGTGATACTACTCTCGACTTTTGAAAACCTTATTTTCTCACTATTTGGGGCCAACTCGGCTCTTATAATGCCTAGGATTAGGCCAATCAGGGCTAAAAGTTTGACTTTTGGTCAAACTTCCATATTAAGACTAGAAACAAGTTTAATTAGAAGTGATTACATGTAGAAACTTTTTTATACTACTCCGGGCTCTTTAAAACCACGATTTCTCCCCGTTTAGGCCATATTCGGCTCTTATAAGGTCTAGTTCAGGTCATCGGGGTGAAAGTTTGACTTTTGATCAAACTTCTCAATTAACACTGGAAACAAGTTTAATTTGAGTAATTATACATAAAAACTATGTAATACTACTCCTGAATCTTGAAAATAACATTTTCTCCTTATTTGGACCATATTCGGCTCTTATAAGGCCTAATTTAACCATTCAAGGCCCTTGAAAACTTTATTTTCCTCCCTTTTATATCCTATTCGGCATTATAAGGCCTAGTTCATGCGAATCGGGGCAGAAAATTTGACTGTCGGTCAAACTTTCCAATTAACACTAGAAAAAAGTTAATTAGTAGTAATTGTACATAGAAACTATGTAATGCCAGTGTCATCTCTTGAAAATCATGTTTTCCTCCCGTTTGGGCCCTATTCGGCTCTTATAAGGCCTAATTTAACCAGTCGGTACTGAAGTTTGACCTTTGCTCAAACTTCCACGTTTAATTAGTAGTAGTTGTATATAGAAATTATGTGATACTACTACTGGCTCTTGAAAATCATATTTTCTCTATGTTGGGCCCTATTCGCTCTTATAAGGCTTAGTTCCAGCCAATCGGTGTTGAAAGTATGAGTTTTGGTCAAACATCCCAATTAAGATTAGAAACAAGTTTAATTAGTTGTAATTATATATAAAAACTATATTATACTACTCCCGAGTCTTGAAAACCTCATTTTCTCCCCGTTTGGGGCCCTAATCGACTATTATCGGCCTAGTTCAGGCCAATCGGGCTGCAAGTTTGACTTTTGGTCAAACTTTCCAATTAACATAAAAAGTTTAATTAGTAGTAATTGCACATAAAAACTATGTAATACCACTCTCAAATCTTAAAAATCATGGTTTTCTACCGTTTGGCCCTATTCAGCTCTTATAAGGCCAGTTCAAGCCAATATGAGTTAAAGGTTTGACTTTTGGTGATTCCTAATTAAGACTAGAAACAAGTTTAATCAGCAGTAATTATACATAAAAACTACGTAATACTACTCTCAATTCTTGAAAACTGCATTTTCTCCCTGTTTGGACCCTATTCAACTCTTATAAGGCCTAATTCAGGCCAATCAAGGCTGAAAGTTTGACTCTTAGTCAAACTTTCTAATTAATACTGGAAATAAGGATAACTAGTAGTAATTATACAAAGAAACTATATATTACCATTCACGGCCCTTGAAAACCATGTTTTCCTCCCGTTTGGGTCCCTATTCGGCTCTTATATAAGGCCTACTTCAGGCTAATCAAGGTTGAAAGTTTGAATTTTGGTAGAACTTCCCAATTAAGACTAGAAATAAGTTTAACTAGTAGTAATTATACATAAAAACTATGTATTACTATTCCTGAATCTTGAAAACCTCATTTTCTCCCCGCTTGGCCTTATTCAGCTCTTATAAGGCTTAGTTCCGGCCAATCAGGGCTGAAGGTTTGACTTTTGGTCAAACTTCATAATTAAGACTAGGAATAAGTTTAATTAGTAATAATTATACATAAAAACTAAGTAATACTACTCTCAGCTCTTGAAAACTACATTTTCTCCCTGTTTGGATTATATTTCTTTCGCTTTTATAAGGTCTAGTTTAGGCCAATCGGGGCTGAAAGTTTGACAGTTGGTCAAACTTTCCAATTAACACTAGAAACAAAGTTAATTAGTATTAATAGAACATAAAAACTATGTAATACCTTTCACGGCCCTTGAAAACCATGTTTCCTCCCGTTTGGTCCCTATTCGGCTCTTATAAGGACTACTTTAGGCCAATCGGGGCTGAAAGTTTGACTTTTAATAGAACTTTCTAATTAAGACTCGAAACAAGTTTAATTCGTAGTAATTATATATAAAAACTATGTAATACCCTCGGCTCTTGTAAACTGTATTTTCTTCCTGTTTGGACCCAATCTGACTCTTATAAGGCCTAATTCAGGCCAATCGGAGCTGAAAGTTTGATTTTTGGTCAAAATTCACAATTAACACTAGAGAAATAGTTAATTAGTAGTAATTGTATATTGAAACTATGTAATACCATTCACGACCCTTGAGAACCATGTTTTTCTCTCGTTTGGTTCCTTTTCGGCTCTTATAAGGCCTAATTTAGGCCAATGAGATGAAAGTTTGACTTTTGGTCAAACTTACAAATTAAGAATAGAAACAAGTTTAATTTATTGTCTTTATACATAAAAACAATGTAATACTACTCTCGGCCCTTGGAAACCTTACTTTCTCTCCGTTTAGGTCTTATTCAGCTCTTATAAGACCGAGTTCAGAACTATGTAAGGTTTATTAATAATAATCGTACGCAGAACTATGTAATACAACTCTCAACACTTGTAGACCATGTTTTCCTCTGGTTTAGGCCCTATTGAGCTCTTATAATGTGCAGTTCAGGCCAATCGGGGCTGAAGTTTTAACTTTTGGTCAAACTTTCTATTAACACTAGAAACAAGGTTAATTAGTAGTAATTGTCCATAGAAACAATGTAATACCACTCACATCTTTTGAAAACCTTGTTGTTCTCCCATTTGGGTCCTATTTGACTTTAATAAGGCCCTAGTTCAAGCCAATCGGGGCTGAAAGTTTGACTTTTAGTCAAACTTCCCAACTAAGACGAGAAACAAGGTTAATTAGTAGCAATTATACATTGAAAGTATATAATACTACTCACGGCTCTTGAAAACCTTATCTTCCTCTTGTTTGGGTTCTACTCGGCTCTTACAAGGCCTAGTTCAGGCCAATCGGGGCTGAAAGTTTTACATTTGGTCAAACTTTCTAATTAATACTAGAAACACATTAAATTAATAGTAATTTACATAAAAACTATGTAATACTACTCAATGCTCTTGAAAACCATATTTATTCCCCGTTTGGGCCCTATTCGGCTCTTCAAAGGCATAGTTCAGGTAAATCGGGTTGAAAGTATGACTTTTGGTCAAACTTCTAGATTAAGACTAGAAATAAGGTTAATTAGAAGTTCATAGAATTCTATATAATACTACTCTCGGCTCTTGAAAAATCACGTTTTTTCTCTTTTTGGGCCCTATTCGGCTCTTATAAAGCCGAGCTCAGGGCAATCGAGGCAGAAAGTTTAACTTTTGATCAAACTTCCTAATTAAGAATAGAAACAAGTTTAATTTGTAGTAATTATACATAAATCTATGTAATTCTACTCCCGGCTATTGAAAACCTCAGTTTCTCCCTGTTTAGGCGCTATTCGGCTCTTATAAGGCATATTTCAGACCAATCGAAACTAAAAGTTAGACTTGAAAACCATGTTAATTTGTAGTAAATGTACATAAAAACTATGTAATTTCACTCACTTGCTCTTGAAAATCATGTTTTCTTCCCGTGTGAGCCTTGTTCGGCTCTGATATGGTCTAGTTCAGGCCAATCAGGGCTGAAAGTTTGACTTTTGGCCAAACTTTCAAATTAAGAACGCAAAAAAGTTTAATTAGTAGTAGTTATACATAGAAACTATGTAATAATACTCCCCGCTCTAGAAAATCTCATTTTCTCCCCTTATGGTCTCTAATAGGTTCTAATAAGGCCTAGTTAAGGCCAGTCGGGGATAAAAGTTTGAATTTTGGTCAAACTTCTCAATTAAGACTAAAAACAAGATTAGTTAGTAGTAATTGTACATAAACACTATATAATACCACCCAAGGCTCTTGAAAACCGCATTCTCTCCCTGTTTGAACCCTATTCGCTTATATAAAGCTTAGTTCAGGCTAATCAGAGCTGAAAGTTTGATTTTTGGCCAAACTTCCCAATTAAAACTAGAAACAAGATTAATTTTGTATAAATTCTACATAGAAACTATGTAATACCACTCTCAACACTTGAGCCATATTTTCTTCCAGTTTGGGCCCTAATACGCACTCATAAGATTTGACTTTTGGTCAAACTTCCTTATTAAGCCTTAAAACAAGTTTACTTAGTAGTAATTATACAAAAAACTATGTAACACTACTCGGGCCCTTGAAAACTGCATTTTCGCCTGTTTAAGTCCTATTCGGCTCTTATAAGGCTTAGTTTAGGCTAACCAGGGCTGAAAGTTTGATTTTAGCTCAAACTTCCCAATTAACATTAGAAACATGGTTAATTAGTTGTAATTATATATAAAAACTATGTATTATGACTCCCGGCTATTGAAAATCTTGTTTTTTCCCTATTTGAGCCTTAATTCGGCTCTTATAAGCCTAGTTCAGTTCAATCGGGGCAGAAAGTTTTACTTTTGGTCAAACTTCTTAATTAACACAAGAAACATGGTTAATTAGTAGTAATTGTACATATAATCTATATAATATCATTCAAAGCCCTTGAAAACCATAATTTCCTCCCGTTTTGTCCCTATTCGGCTCTTATAAGGCCTAGTTCAGGCTAATCGGGGCTAAAAGTTTGACTTTTGGTAAAAACTTACCAATTAAGACTTGAAAATAAGTCTATGTACTAGTAATTATATATATAATTTAGGTATTACTACTATCGGCTCTTAAAAACCATATTTTCTCCCCTTTTGTGCCTTATTCGGCTCTTATAACTTCTTGTTCAGGCCAATTGAGGCTGAAAGTTTGGCTTTTGGTCAAGATTTCCAATAAATACTAGAAATAAGGTAATTAGTAGTAATTGTACACGAAAACTATATAATCTCACTCTCAGCTCTTGAAAACCATGTTTTCCTCCAGTTTGGGCCCTACTCGGCTCTTATAAGGCCTAGTTCAGACCAATAAGGACTGAAGGCTTAACTTTTGCTAAAACTTTCTAATTAAGACTAGAAATAATTTTAATTAGTAGTAATTATATATAAAAGCTATGTAATACTAATCCCGGCTCTTAAAAATTGCATTTTCTCCCAGTTTGGACCCTATTCAGCTCTTATAAGGCCTAGCTAAGGCCAATAGGGGCTGAAAACTTTCCTTTTGGTCAAATTTCCCAATTAACATTAGAAACAAAGTTAATCAGTATTAATTATACATAGAAACAATGTAATACCATTCACGACCCTTGAAAGCCATGTTTTCCTCCCATTTAGTCCCTATTCAGCTCTTACATGGTCTAGACAGGTCAATCAGGGCTGAAAGTTTGACTTTTTATTGAACTTTCAAATTAAGAACAGAAAACAAGTTTAAATTATAGTAATTATACATAAAAACTATCAATACTACTCACAGCTCTTGAAAACCTTATTTTCTCCCCGTTTAGGCTGCATTCGCCTATTATACGGCTTACTTCAGACAATACAGGATTGAAATTTTGACTTTTGGTCAAACTTTCTAATTAACACTAGAAACAAGATTAATTAGTAGTAATTGTACATAGTAACTATGTTATACCACTCTCAGCTTTTGAAAACTATGTTTTACTTTTGTTTAGACCCTATTCAGCTCCTATAAGGCCTAGTTCTGACCAATAAGGGCTGAAGGTTTGACTTGTTCGGCTCGATATGGCCTAGTTCAGGCCAATCAGTGCTGAAAGTTTGACTTTTGGCCAAACTTTCCAATTAAAACTAGAAACAAGATTAATTTGTATTAATTCTACATAGAACTATGTAATACCACTGTCAACTCTTGAAACCATATTTTCTTCCCGTTTGGGCCCTAATATGCACTTATAAGGTTTGACGCTTGGTGAAACTTCCTAATTAAGCCTTAAAACAAGTTTACTTAGTAGTAATTATACAAAAAACTATGTAACACTACTCTGGGCTCTTGAAAACTACATTTTCACCCATTTGAGCCCTATTCGGCTCTTATAAGGCTTAGTTTAGGCTAAACAGGGTTGAAAGTTTGATTTTAGCTCAAACTTCCCAATTAACACTAGAAACATGGTTCATTAGCAGTAATTGTATATAAAAACTATGTAATACCACTCTCACCACTTGAAAATCATGTTTTCCTTAAGTTTGGACTCTATTTGGCTTTTATAAGGCATACTTCAGGCCAATCGGGACTAAAAGTTTGACTTTTGGAAAAACTTCTCAAAATTAAGACTAGAAACTGTTTAATTAGTAGTAATTATACATAATAAAAACTATGTATAACTACTCTCAGCTCTTAAAAATCTCGTTTTCTCCCCGTTTAGGCTCTAATTAGCTATTATAAGGCTTAGTTCACGCCAATCGGGGCTGAAAGTTTGACTTTTGGTCAAACTTCTCAATTAACACTATAAAAAAAGTTAATTAGTAGTAATTGTACATAGAAACTATGTAATACTATTCACGGCCCTTGAAAACCATGTTTTTCTCCCGTTTGGTCCCTATTCGGCTCTTATAAGGCCTAGTTCAGGCTAATCGGGGATGAAAGTTTAACTTTTGGTCAAACTTAGAAATAAGTTTAATTAGTAGTAATAATACATAAAAATTATGTTATTCTACTCCCATCACTTGAAAACCTCATTTTCTACCTGTTTGGACTTTATTCGGTTCTTATAAGGCCTAGTTCAGACTAATAGGGGCTAAAAGTTTGACTTTTGGTCAAACTTTCCAATTAACACTAGAAATAAGGTTAATTAGTACTAATTGTTTATAAAAACTATGTAATACCTTTCTCAGCACTTGAAAACCTTGTTTTCTCCCTTTTGGGTCCTATTCGGCTCTAACGAGGCCTAGTTCAGGCTAATAAGACTGAAGGTTTAAACTTTTGGTCAAACTTTATAATTAAGACGAAAAATAAGTTTAATTAGTAGTATTTATATATAAAAACTATGTCATACTACTCTTGGCTCTTGAAAACCTTATTTTCTCCCCGTTTGAGCCCTAATTGGCTCTTATAAGGTCTAATTCAGGCCAACCAGGGTTGAAAGTTTGACTCTTTGTCAAACGTTCCAATTAACACTAGAAACAAATTTAATTAATAGTAATTGTACATAGAAACTATATAATACCATTCATGGTCCTAGAAAACCATGTTTTCCTCCCGTTTGGTCCCTATTCAGCTCTTATGAAGCCTAGTTCAGACTAATCGGGGCTGAAAGTTTGACTTTTGGTAAAACTTCCCAATTAAGACGAGAACAAGTTTAAATAGTAGTAATTATACATAAAATTATGTATTACTTCTCCTTGCTCTTAGAAACCTTATTTTTCCCGTTTGTACCTTATTCGGCTCTTATGCTATAAGGTCTAGTCCAGACCAAACAGGGCTGAAAGTTTGACTTTTATTCAAACTTCTCAATAACACTAAAAATAAGGTTAATTAGTCGTAATTGTAAATATAAACTATGTAATACCATTCACAGCCCTTGAAAACTATGTTTTCCTCCCTTTTGGTCCCTATTCGGCTCTTATAAGACCTAGTTCTGGCCAATCGGGGCTAAAAGTTTAACTCTTGATCAAACTTCCCAATTAACACTGAAAACAAGATTAATTAGTAGTAATTGTACATAAAAACTATGTAATACCATTCACGGCCCTTGAAAACCATGTTTTCTTCCCGTTTAGTTCCTTTTCGATTCTTATAAGGCCAATCAGGGCTGAAAGTTTCACTTTTGATCAAACTTCCAAATTAAGAATAAAAAAAGTATAATTTATAGTGGTTATATATAAAAACTTTGTAATACCACTCTCGGCTCTTAAAAACCTCATTTTCTCCCTGTTTTGGCCCTATTCAGCTCTAATAAGGCCTAGTTCAGGCCAATAAGGGCTTAATGTTCGACTTTAGGTCAAACTTCCTAATTAAAACTTAAAACAATTATAATTAGTAGTATGGGGCCCTAATGGGAAACCGCCTTTTCACTCGTTTGGGTCCTATTCGGCTATTATAAGGCCTAGTTTAGGCTATCAAGGGCTTAAAGTTTAATTTTTTATCAAACTTCCCAATTAACACTAGAAACAAGGTTAATTCGCAGTAATTTTACATGAAAACTATGTAATATCACTCTTAGCTCTTAAAAATCATGTTTTCCTCTTGTTTGGCCCCTATTAGGCTCTTATAAGGCCTAATTCTAGCTAATCGGGGCTGAAAGTTTGACTTTGGTCAAACTTACAAATTAAGAATAGAAACAAATTAATTAGTTATAGTTTATACATAGAAAATATGTGAACTACTCCCGAATCCTGATAACCATGGTTTCTCCCCGTTTGGGCCCTATATGGCTCTTATAAGACCTTGTTTAGGCCAATCGGGGCTAAAAGTTTAACTTTTGGTAAAACTTCCCAATTAAGACTAGAAAAAAGTTTAGTTAGAAGTAATTACACTTAAAAACTATGTAATACTACCCCGACTCTTGAAAACCTCATTTCCCCCTGTTTGGGCCTTGTTCGGCTCTTATGTGGCGGCCCAGGCCAATCGGAGATGCAAGTTTGACTTTAGGTCAGTAATCCCAATTAACGCTAGAAATAAAATAAATTAGTAGTAATTGTACATAGAAACTATGTAATACCACTCTTAGCTCTTGAAAATCATGTTTTCCTCTTGTTTGGCCCATATTAGGCTCTTATAAGGCCTAATTCTAGCTAACCGGGACTGAAAGTTTGACTTTGGTCAAACTTACAAATTAAGAATAGAAACAAATTAATTAGTTATAGTTTATACATAGAAACTATGTGAACTACTCCCGAATCCTGAAAACCATGGTTTCTCCCTGTTTGGGCCCTATATGGCTCTCATAAGACTTGGTTTAGGCCAATCGGGGATGAAAGTTTAACTTTTGGTAAAACTTCCCAATTAAGACTAGAAAAAAGTTTAGTTAGTAGTAATTACACTTAAAAACTATGTAATACTACCCCGACTCTTGAAAACCTCATTTCCCCCTGTTTGGGCCTTGTTCGGCTCTTATATGGCCGCCTAGGCCAATCGGAGATGCAAGTTTGACTTTGGGTCAGTAATCCCAATTAACGCTAGAAATAAAATAAATTAGTAGTAATTGTACATAGAAACTACGTAATACCACTCTTAGCTCTTGAAAATCATGTTTTCCTCTTGTTTGGGCCCTATTTGGCTCTTATAAGGCCTAGTTCTGGCTAATCGGGGCTGAAAGTTTGAATTTTGGTCGAACTTACAAATTAATTAGTTGTAGTTTATACATGGAAACTATGTGAACTACTCTCGAATCCTAAAAATCATGATTTCTCCCCGTTTGTGTCCTATACGGCTCTTATAAAATCTGGTTCAGGCCAATCGGGCCTGAAAGTTTAACTTTTGGTAAAACATCCTAATTAAGACGAGGAAAAAGTTTAATTAGTAGTAATTACACATAAAAACTGTGTAATACTACTCCCGACTCTTGAAAACCTCATTTCTCCCTGTTTGGGCCTTGTTCGGCTCTTATATGGCGGCTTAGGCCAATCGGAGATGCAAGTTTGACTTTAGGTGAGTAATCCCACTTAACGCTAGAAATAAAATAAATTAGTAGTAATTATACATAGAAATTATGTAATACCACTCTAAGCTATTGAAAATCTTGTTTTCTTCCGGTTTGGGCCATATTCGACTCTATAAGGCCTAGTTCAGGCCAATTAAGGGCTGAAAGTTTGACTTTTGGTCAAACTTTCCAATTAAGACTAGAAATAAGTTTATTTAGTAATAATTATACATAAAAACTATATAATACTACTCCTGACTTTTGAAAACTGTATTTTCTCTCTGATTGGACCCATTAGGCACTTATCAGGCCTAATTGAGGCCAATAGGAGCTGAAAGTTTCAATTTTAGTAAAACTTCTCAATTAACACTAGAAATAAGGTTAATCAGTAGTAATTGTACATAGCACTATGTAATACCTTTTATGGCCCTTGAAAACCATATTTTCCTCCCGTTTTAGTCACTATTTGGCTATTATAAGGTGTAGTTTAGGCCAATCGAGGCAGAAAGTTTGATTTTTGGTAAAACATTCTAATTAAGACTAGAAAATAGTTTAATTAGTAATAATTATACATAAAAACTATGTACTACTGCTAATGACTCTTGAAAACCTTATTTTCTCCCTGTTTGGGCCCTAATCGGCTATTATAATGCCTAGTTTAGGCCAATCGGGACTGAAAGCTTGACTTTTGGTCAAACTTTCTTATTAACAATAGAAACAAGGTTAATTAGAAGTAATTATACATAAAAATAATGTAACACCATTCACGGCCTTTGAAAACCATGTTTTCCTCCCGTTTGGTCCCTATTCGGCTCTTATGAGGCCCAGTTCAGGCCAATCGGGACTGAAAGTCTGACTTTTAGTCAAACTTCTCAATTAAGACTAGAAACTAGTTTAATTAGTAGTAATTATACATAAAAACTATGTATTACTACTTCCGGCTTTTGAAAATTGTATTTTCTCCCCGGTTGGACCTTATTAGGCACTTATAAGGACTAGTTCAGGCTAATCAGGGCTGAAAGTTTGACTTTTGGTCAAACTTTTCAATTTAATATTAGAAATAAGGTTAATTAGAAATAATTGTATATAGAAACTATACAATACCACTCTCAGCCCTTGAAAATCATGTTTTCTCCCGTTTGGGCCCTATTCGGCTCATATAAGGTCTAGTTCAGGCTAATCGGGGTTGAAAGTTTGACTCTTGGTAAAACTTCTCAATTAAGACTAGAAACTAGTTTAATTAATAGTAATTATACATAAAAACTATGTATTATTACTCTCGGCTCTTGAAACCTGATTTTCTCCTCGTTTGGGCCTTAATCGGCCATTATAAGGTCTTGTTCAGGCCAATCGGGACTGAAAGTTTCACTTTGATAAAACTTCTCAATTAAGATTAGAAACTAGTATAATTAGTAGTAATTATACATAAAAACTATATATTATTACTCCTGACTTTTGAAAACTGTATTTTCTCCCCGTTTAGACCTTATTAGGCTCTTATAAGGCTCTTTTCAGGCCAATAGGGGCTAAAAGTTTCAGTTCTGGTCAAACTTCCCAATTAACACTAGAAATAAGGTTAATCAATAGAAATTGTATATAGAACTACGTAATACCTTTCTCGGCCCTTGAAAATCATGTTTTTCTCCCGTTTGGTCCCTATTCGGCTCTTATAAGGCCTACTTCAGGCCAATCGGGGCTGAAAACTTGACTTTTTGTAAAACTTGTCAATTAAGACTAGAAACTAGTTTAATTTGTAGTAATTATACATAAAAACTATGTATTACTACTCTCGGCTCTTGAAAACCTCGTTTTCCCCCGGTTTGGGCCTTAATCGGCTATTAGAAGGCCTAGTTCATGCCAATTGGGGCTCAAAGTTTGACTTTTGGTCAAACTTCCCAATTAACACCATAAAAAACATTAATTAGTAGTAATTATACATAAAAACTATGTAATTCTATTCACGGCCCTTGAAACCATGTTTTCCTCCCGTTTGGTCTCTATTTGGCTCTTATAAGGCCTAGTTCAGGCCAATCGGAGATGAAAGTTTTACTTTTGGTCAAACATAGAAATAAGTTTAATTAGTAGTAATTATACATAAAAACTATGTCATTCTACTCCCGGCTCTTGAAAACCTCGTTTTCTCCCTATTTGGGCTTTGTTCGGCTCTTATAAGGCCTAGTTCAGGCTGATAGGGGCTGAAAGTTTGACTTTTAGTCAAACTTTCCAATTAACACTAGAAATAAGGTTAATTAGTACTAATTGTACATAAAAACTACGTAATACTACTCTCAGCACTTGAAAACCTAATTTTCTCCCATTTTAGTCCTATTTGGCTCTAATAAGGCCTAGTTAAGGCTAATAAGACTGAAGGTTTGACTTTTAGTCAAACTTTATAATTAAGACTAAAAAGAAGTTTAATTAGTAGTAATTATACATAAAAACTATGTCATACTATTCTCGGCTCTTGAAAACCTCGTTTTCTCCCCGTTGGGCCCTAATCGGCTCTTATAAGGCTTACTCAGGCCAATCGGGGCTGAAAGTTTAACTCTTGGTCAAACTTTTCAATTAACACTAGAAATAAAGTTAATTAGTAGTAATTGTACATAGAAACTACTCATGACCCTTGAAAATCATGTTTTCCTCCCGTTTGGTCCCTATTCGGCTTTTATAAAGCCAAGTTCAGGCCAATCGGGGCTGAAAGTTTGACTTATGACAAAACTACCCAATTAAGACGAGAAACAAGTTTAATAAGTAGTAATACATAAAACTAATTATTACTTCTCCTTGCTCTTGGAAACCATATTTTTCCCGTTTGTACCTTATTCGGCACTTATGTTATAAGGTCTAGTCCAGACCAAATAGGGCTGAAAGTTTGACTTTTAGTCAAACTTCTCAATAACACTAGAAATAAGGTTAATTAGTCGTAATTGTACATATAAACTATGTAATACCATTCACAGCCCTTGAAAACTATGTTTTCCTCCCTTTTGATCCCTATTCGGCTCTTATAAGACCTAGTTCTGGCCAATCGGGGCTGAAAGTTTGACTCTTGATCAAACTCCCCAATTAACACTGAAAACAAGGTTAATTAGTAGTAATTGTACATAAAAACTATGTAATACTATCACGGCCCTTGAAAACCATGTTTTCTTTCCGTTTAGTCCCTTTTCGATTCTTACAAGGGCCAATCAGGGCTGAAAGTTTCACTTTTGATCAAACTTCCAAATTAAGAATAAAAAAAGTTCAATTTATAGTGGTTATATATAAAAACTTTGTAATACTACTCTCGGCTCTTAAAAACCTCGTTTTCTCCCTGTTTTGGCCCTATTCAGCTCTAATAAGGCCTAGTTCAGGCCAATAAGGGCTTAATGTTCGACTTTTGGTCAAACTTCCTAATTAAAATTAAAACAATTTTAATTAGTAGTATAGGGCCCTAATGGGAAACCGCCTTTTCACCCGTTTGGGTCCTATTTGGCTCTTATAAGGCCTAGTTTAGGCTATCAAGGGCTTAAAGTTTAATTTTTGGTCAAACTTCCCAATTAACACTAGAAACAAGGTTAATTCGCAGTAATTGTACATGAAAACTATGTAATATCACTCTTAGCCCTGAAAATCATGTTTTCCTCTTCTTGGCCTTTATTTAGCTCTAATAAGGCCTAGTTCTGGCTAATCGGGGCTGAAAGTTTGACTTTTGGTCAAACTTATAAATTAAGAATAGAAATAAATAAATTAGTTATAGTTTATACATAGAAACTATGTGAACTACTCCTAAATCCTGAAAATCATGGTTTCTCCCCGTTTGGGCCCTATATGGCTCTTATAAGACCTGGTTCAGGCCAATCGGGGCTGAAAGTTTAACTTTTAGTAAAGCTTCCTAATTTAGACTAGAAACAAGTTTAATTAGTAGTAATTACACATAAAAACTATGTAATAATACTCCCGACTCTTGAAAACCTCAGTTCTCCCTGTTTGGGCCTTGTTCGGCTCTTATATAGAGGCCTAAACCAATCGGAGATGCAAGTTTGACTTTAGGTCAGTAATCCCAATTAATGCTAGAAATAAAATAAATTAGTATTGTACATAGAAACTATGTAATACCACTCTAATCTCTTGAAAATCATGTTTTCTTCCGGTTTGGACCATATTCGGCTCTATAAGGCCTAGTTCAGGCCAATAAGGGCTGAAAGTTTGACTTTTGGTCAAACTTTTCAATTAAGACTAGAAATAAGTTTATTTAGTAATAATTATATATAAAAAATATATAATACTACTCCTGACTTTTGAAAACTGTATTTTCTCTCTGATTGGACCCATTAGTCTCTTATAAGGCCTAATTCAGGCCAATAGGAGCTGAAAGTTTAATTTTAGTCAAACTTCTCAATTAACACTACAAATAAGGTTAATCAGTAGTAATTGTACATAGCACTAGATAATACCTTTTATGGCCCTTAAAAATCATATTTTCCTCCCGTTTAGTCACTATTCGGCTCTTACAAGGTGTAGCTTAGGCCAATCGAGGCTGAAAGTTTGATTTTTGGTAAAACTTTCCAATTAAGATTAGAAATTAGTTTAATTAGTAATAATTATACAGGAAAACTATGTGCTACTGCTAATGACTCTTGAAACCTCATTTTCTCCCTGTTTGGGCCCTAATCGGCTATTATAATGCCTAGTTTAGGCCAATCGAGACTGAAATTTTGACTTTTAGTCAAACTTTCTCATTAACACTAGAACAAGGCTAATTAGTAGTAATTATACATAAAAACAATGTAACACCATTTACGGCCTTTGAAAACCATATTTTCCTCCCGTTTGGTCCCTATTCGGCTCTTATGAGGCCCAGTTCAGGCCAATCGGGGCTGAAAGTTTGACTTTTAGTCAATCTTCTCAATTAAGACTAGAAACTAGTTTAATTAGTGATAATTATACATAAAAACTATGTATTACTATTTTCAGCTTTTGAAAACTATATTTTCTCCCCGGTTGGACCTTATTAGGCACTTATAAGGACTAGTTCAGGCTAATCAGGGCTGAAAGTTTGACTTTTGGTCAAACTTTCCAATTTAATATTAGAAACAAGGTTAATTAGTAATAATTATATATGGAAACTATACAATACCACCCTCAGCCCTTGAAAACCATGTTTTCTCCCGTTTGGGCCCTATTCGGCTTATATAAGGTCTAGTTCAGGCTGATCGGGGCTGAAAGTTTGACTCTTCATAAAATTTGTCAATTAAGACTAGAAACTAGTTTAATTAATAGTAATTATGCATAAAAACTATGTATTATTACTCTCGGCTCTTGAAACCTCGTTTTCTCCCCGTTTGGGTCTTAATCGGCCATTATAAGGTCTTGTTCAGGCCAATCGGGACTGAAAGTTTTACTTTTGGTAAAACTTCTCAATTAAGACTAGAAACTAGTATAATTAGTAGTAATTATACATAAAAACTATATATTACTACTCCTGACTTTTGAAAACTGTATTTTCTCCCCGTTTGGACCCTATTAGGCTCTTATAAGGCCTTTTCAGGCCAATAGGGGATAAAAGTTTCAGTTCTGATCAAACTTCCCAATTAACATTAGAAAAAAGGTTAATCAATAGAAATTGTACATAGAACTACGTAATACCATTCTCGGCCCTTGAAATCATGTATTACTCCCGTTTGGTCCCTATTCGGCTCTTATAAGGCATACTTCAAGCCAATCGGAGCTGAAAACTTGACTTTTCGTAAAATTTCTCAATTAAGACTAGAAACTAGTTTAATTAGCAGTAATTATACATAAAAACTATGTATTACTACTCTCAGCTCTTAAACACCTCGTTTTCTCCCCGTTTGGGCCCTAATCGGCTATTATAAGGCCTAGTTCATGCCAATCGGGGCTCAAAGTTTGACTTTTGGTCAAATTTCCCAATTAACACTATAAACAAGATTAATTAGTAGTAATTATACATAGAACTATGTAATACTATTCACGTCCCTTGAAAACCATGTTTTCCTCCCATTTGGTCTCTATTTGGCTCTTATAAGGCCTACTTCAGGCTAATCGGAGAGGAAAGTTTGACTTTTGGTCAAGTATAGAAATAATTTTTAATAGTAGTAATTATATATAAAAAACTATGTAATTCTACTCTTGGCTCTTGAAAACCTCATTTTCTCCCTGTTTGGGCTTTGTTCGGCTCTTATTAGGCCTAGTTCAGGCTGAAGGGGCTGAAAGTTTGACTTTGGTCAAACTTTCAAATTAACACTAGAAATAAGGTTAATTAGTACTAATTGTACATAAAAACTATGTAATACCGCTCTCAGCACTTGAAAACCTTATTTTCTCCTGTTTTGGTCCTATTCGGCTCTACTAAGGCCTAGTTCAGGCTAATAAGACTGAAGGTTTGACTTTTGGTCAAACTTTATAACTAAGAGTAAAAACAATTTAATTAGTGGTAATTATACATAAAAACTATGTCATACTGCTCTCGGCTCTTGAAAACCTCGTTTTCTCCCCGTTTGGGCCCTAATCGGCTCTTATAAGGCTTACTCAGGCCAATCTCGGGCTGAAAGTTTAACTCTTGGTCAAACTTTTCAATTAACACAAGAAACAAAGTTAATTAGTAGTAATTGTACATAGAAACTATGAAATACCATTCATGGCCCTTGAAAACATGTTTTCCTCCCGTTTGGTCCCTATTCGGCTTTTATAAAGCCAAGTTCAGGCCAATCGGGGCTGAAAGTTTGACTTATGGTAAAACTACTCAATTAAGACGAGAAATAAGTTTAATTAGTAGTAATTATACATAAAACTATGTATTACTTCTCCTTGCTCTTGGAAACCTTATTTTTCCTGTTTGTACCTTATTCGACTCTAAACTTATAAGGTCTTGTCCAGACCAAACAGGGCTGAAAGTTTGACTTTTAGTCAAACTTCTCTATAACACTAGAAAAAAGGTTAATTAGTCGTAATTGTACATATAAACTATGTAATACCAATTAACAGCCCTTGAAAACTATGTTTTCCTCCTTTTGGTCCCTATTCGACTCTTATAACACATAGTTCAGGCCAAGCAGGGCTGAAAGTTGGACTCTTGATCAAACTTCCCAATTAACACTGAAAACAAGGTTAATTAGTAGTAATTGTATACAAAAACTATGCAATCTCATTCACGACCCTTGAAAACTATGTTTTCCTCCCGTTTAGTCCCTTTTCGACTCTTATAATAAGGCCAATCAGGGCTGAAAGTTTCACTTTTAGTCAAACTTTCAAATTAAGAATAGAATAAAGTTTAATTTATAGTGATTATACATAAAAACTTTGTAATACTACTCTCGGCTCTTAAAAACCTCGTCTTCTCCCTGTTTCACCCTATTCAGCTCTTATAAGGCCTAGTGAGTCAATCAAGGTTAAAAGTTTGTCTTTTGGTCAAACTTTCAATTAACACTAGAAACAAAGTTAATTAGTCGTAATTGCATAAAGAAACTAATTAATACCACTCGCGGCTCTTGAAAACAATATTTTTCTCTCGTTAGGGCCCGATTTGGTTCATATAATGCGTAGTTCAGGCCAATTGGGGCTGAAGGTTTGACTTATGGTCAAACTTTCCGATTAGGAATAGAAACAAGTTTAATTAGTAATAAATATACATAAAAAATATGTGATACTATTCTCGGCTCTTGAAAATCATGCTTTCTCCAGTTTGTGGCCTATTTGACTCTTACAATGCCTAGTTCAGGCCAATCGGGGCTAAAATTTAACTTTTGGTCATACTTTCAGATTAAGATGAGAAACAACTTTAATTGTAGTAATTGAACATAGAAATTTTCTAATACTACTATCAGCTCTTTAAAACACATTTTCCCCTCGTCTGGGCTATATTCGGCTCTTATAAGGCCTTAATCAGGCCAATCGGGGCTGAAAGTTTGACTTTTAATCAAACTTCATAATTAAGAGTAGAACTAGTTTAATTAGTAGTAATTATACATAAAAATTATGTAATACAACTCACGACTCTTGAAAACCGCATTTTTCCCCTTGTTTGGGCCCTATTGGGCTCTTATATGGACTATTTTCAAGCCAATTAGGGCTGAAAGTTTGACTTTAGATCAAACTTCCCAATTAACACTAGAAATAAGGTTAATTAGCAGTAATTGTACATAAAAATTAAGTAATACTACTCACGGCTCTTGAAAACCTTGTTTTCCTCTTATTTGGGGTCTTATTTGGCTCTTATAAGGCCTAGCTCAGGCAATCAGGGCTGAAAGTTTTACTTTTGGTCAAACTTCCTAATTAAGACCAGAAACATATAAAATTAGTAGTAAATTTATAAAAAACTATGTAATACATCTCAAGGCTCTTGAAAACATATTTTCTCTCCATTTGAACCCTATTCGACTGAGGCCTAATTCGGGTAAATCGAGGCTGAAAGTATGACTTTTGGTCAAACTTTCAGACTAAGACTTGAAACAACATTAATTAGCAGTAATTATGTATGGAATCTGTGTAATACTACTCCCGACTCTTGAAAAATCACGTTTTTTCCCGTTTGGCCCTTATTCTGTGCTTATAAAGCCGAGTTCATGGGCAATCGGGGTTGAAAGTTTGACTTTTAATTAAATTTTCTACTTAAGACTAGAAATAAGTTTAATTTTAAGTAATTTTACATAAAACTAATGTAATTCTACTCCCGGCTATTGAAAACCTCGGTTTCTCCTCGTTTGGGCCCTATTCGGCTCTTATAAGGCATATTTAACTTTTGATCAAACTTGCCACTATGACTAGAAATAAAGTTAATTAATAGTAAATGTACATAGAAACTATGTAATTTCACTCCCGGCTCTTGAAAATCTCGTTATCTCCTTGTTTGGGTTTTATTCGGCTCTTATAATACCTAGTTCAGGCCAATCGGGGCTGAAAGTTTTACTTTTGGTCAAACTTCTAGATTAAAACTAGAAACAAGTTTAAGTAGTAGTAATTGTACATAAAACTATGTAATACAACTCCTAGCTCTCTAAAACCACGTTTTCTCCCTATTTAGGCCGTATTCGGCTCTTATAAGGCCTATTCAGGCCAATCGGGGCTAAAAGTTTGACTTTTGATCTAACTTTCAATTAAGACTAGAAACAAGTTAATTAGTAGTAATATACAAAAAAACTAGTAATACTACTCCGGCTCTTGAAAACCTCGGCCCTTGAAAACAATATTTTCTCCCGTTTGGGCCCTATTGGACTCTTATAAGGCGAGTTCAGGCTAATCGACAATGTTAATTAGCTGTAATTGTACACAGAAACAATGTAATACGACTCTCAGCTCTTGAAAATTATATTTCCTCTGGTTGGGCCCACTTCGGCACTTATATGGCCGAGTCAGGCCAATCGGGGTTAAAAATTTGACTTTCGATCAAATTTCAAAATTAAGCAAAGAAACAAGTTTAATT